>JAIUZE010006414.1:0-52242 GCA_022085475.1 Heliosperma pusillum | reverse complement strand
GTTACATGCAAATAATATAAACCGAAATAGAAAAAGAAAAATGTTCCTCACATTGATTATATTTCGGGTATTGGGCACAAATACAAGACACCTTCTTGTACTTGTTCTTGAGCTTAAGAATGTATGGATGAACTTCCTAGTTCCAAGTATAGGAACTCTCCTTGGTGATACACCTAGACTATCCTTAATCTCTTGATTATTGTTTTACTAGAACAATAAACAAGATTCCCTTAATAACAAGTATACAACACTCCCCTTACTACTTTAGTAATGTAGTGTTTATACACCAACAAAAGTTCTATGAAACTTCTAAAGTTTCTAAGTATTTTGTTGTATTTTGTAGTGAGATGTTTAGTGAATATTATAAGATAATTCAAGTAAGTTCATAAGAGGAAAACATCCTCTTATTTGAACAAGAGCAACCGGCCAAGCATGGGTAACAACAAGCATGCTCATTACTTTTTGTCTTAACAAGATGGTAGGGTGGCTATAGGTGTTTAGGCTAGTAATGATTATGTTTAATCATCATTAGAATAATGTTTAAAGCCTAAACCTACCCAACCACCCCACTAAACCGGTTATACCACTTAAAATGGACTCCATTTTATAAAATGTGATTTTGTCATTTGTCACACATGTGACATGTGACATGTGACATGTGACATGTGACATGTGACATGTGACATGTGACATGTTATCTCAAAATATAATTATGTATTTAACTAATTAAATACAATTTCATGTCAAATAAATTAAACTTACCAATTTAAGTAATAATTTATGATCACATATATATAAAATGGGTCATCTCATATTTGGTTGATATGATCTACAACTAATTGTAATTATGATCAACCAATCATGCTTATCTCAAATGTTTCATAAACATTAAGCATTCAAATATAACAATTATATTATTGAATCTTATTTAATCATATTACAATAAGATATATTTCTCACTCGTAAACTCGTTCTGTTTAAGGGATTAATTAATCTGTATCGTTATACAATTAATTAATATTCTTGATTACGGAATCGTCCTTTCGGTGTGACCTCAAGGGATCAACTGATCACCACCGTCATACGACAATAATGTCAAACTCTAGTAAGCCAATCATTACCGATTAATGTGGATCAGTTGACTATAATGTTAATCATCCCTTTGTATTCTTGTTAATGAAATTTAATTAAGTGATCGCACTATTGTTGAGGACACTCACTCCAACAATCTCCCACTTGTTCGCAACAAGTGTGCGTCACCAATTCTCTTGTCCTATTTTAAATCTCCCACTCAATGCAAGGTGTCTTGCAGGTCGTACTTGCACGTGATCATATCTAGAGTGGTTTCCTCGATCTGGAGAGTAACTGTCTGACCGAAATTATCTAACGTAGATACCTTCCGAGCGTGGCCACGCATTTCCAGCTTACTACTCCTTGAGTGGCCTCGAGATATTTGTTAACCCTGACAAGGGGTTGGACAATTTCTATCGCACTATTCCCTTCGTTCACTCACAGTCCTTCATGACCCAATAATTGCCCATTCACCCCCTTTTACAGAATGGCTTGGGGCAAAAAATCAAAGTCAATCAGAAACTGTGCCGACTTGGGCGAATAATCTCTAGTCTAAAGAATTGACTCAAAAAGAATACTATAGTAGCTCTCGCCACGACCAGGCTTTATGAATTGCCAGAACTCTATAAGCGGTCATTGCCCGACAGAGTGTCCAAACGGTCTGCCTATGTGATCGACTAGTCATCTCATATGACTCTATGGCACTTGAACTTGCCATCAATCACATCACACTCTAGTCACTTAGAGACGTCACCTCATATAAGCAACTAGGGGTCAATGCTATGTTAATCCAGTTCACTTTAATAGGGTTCAAAGTTGTCTTTACAACCTATTTGGATTATTACAAAGCACAATAATGAGTTTCAGAAACTCAAACGATAAATGTGATTATCACATATGAACAATCAACACATGTCATTGCTTCATATCATATAATCTAAAGTATACAAGTTCCATGACACTTCATGATCCTCTTGTCTAAATGCAATAAAAGTTTGGATGGTGGATATTCTATATGTCCATTTGTTCCAACTTTATGAATTGCTCCTTTTCTTTCCAATCATCGTTATTCCCAATAACATGAATTTATCTAAGTACATCACCAGATCTCTATCTAATGTTGGGCTCTTTAATCTTAAAAGATGCTCCCACTTTTTATCATGATAACCATGTGATGGGTATCTTGGTGGAAGGGTCTACTTATTTGATCCTTGTAATCCACCTCATCCTCATCACTATGTACTAAGAATCTATTTGTAGAATTTTCAATGATTAACAATTCAATCATCTCTTTTATTTATTCGCTTTTATAACAAAATTTAGCCTTGGATTTTGTCAGATCCTTTACAGGTTTGGAAACTTGGGTTCGTGTGACACTTAACACGCAACTAAGTTATTATTACCAAACATAAGAATAAACTCATAGTTCTCCTCGAGAATCTCATGGATATTCTTGAAGGCTATCCAATGACTCTCATGTGGATTACTTGTTATCAACTTGTCATGCTCCAAGCATACAACTTATCAAGGTATATGCATATCTTGGCAAATATGATTGGCCTAATGGCGGAAACATTAGCAATCATGTGTATCCTCTCTCATCTATCACCATAGATTATGGGTACCTACTCCAAGTCTTTCATCTAGAAATGATATCCTTAACACTCCTCCACGGAAGGCAATGTTGGTACATCATTCCCAATGACCAATATGTCTCCTACATACGAGATATGGGAGATATTATTGCCTTAGATACAATATGCTTCTTCCAAGTCTTTCATTTAGAAATGACTTCCTAAACACTCCTCCACGGAAGGCAATGTTTAATACATCACTCCTAATGATTAGTATGTCTCACACATACAAGACATGGAAGATATTTTGCTCCCACTAATCTTCATGTCCATACATGATGATATTTTACTCCTACTAATCCTCATGTCCACACATGATATATCTAGCTCCCACTTAATTACATGCATAAACATGGCTCTTTGACAATTCGAGGAAAGCATTCTCTCTTGTTATGTCATGAGTGTTCTCTTTGGATCACACATTGATCTCCTAAGTTTTGTACGACAACTTGTTCATTTCTAAATGTCTATTTAGAAAGGTAACTTTTAACAACCTTTGTTATTTGTCATACATTTACGTGGTGTAGATGCAATTTATCTTGGATCTTAAAGATGGTTATATTTTAACGTATATGTAATGCTTTACAATAAAGCTTTATTCACCTTGGGGAGGTCCAAACCTTTCCAAGTGATTTCACTTATATATAATCCATCTTATACAACATGGCTTTTATGTAACTATTTTAAACTTAGAATGATAACTGCCAACCCATAGATCATAGTCTTATCACTTTCAAAAAGTAGATATTTTCACTTATAAGCTATCGACCTTGGATGACTTAAGAACATTTTCTCTTGTCTTTGTTTGTGGCATATTTTCTCGCACTCTATCCTTTAGTAAATACGGCTATTTACGTGATGGATAGCTCCATGAGCCACAAACAGCTTGTTTCTTTAGGTGTAAATGAGAAAATTCTTGTAAGGAAAGCTTCATGAGCTCTATTCCTTAGTCACAAACAGCTTGTCCTCCAGGTATGAGAGGGGTATAATGCTCTTATTAACTCTTATTAACTTCGAGCGATCTATAGTAGACTTATTTGTTTAGACTTTAGTATTCTAGCTTCTCTATAGACTCACTCTATTTAAGCAAAATACTTGGACTCTTATCCATGTCTTGAACAAATTTAGGATTCTTAATCCTTCCATAGCTAGTATGGAGTCTAATTGGCGTATTTAAAGATCTCATCTTGGGGCTTTATATGAATTGTAAATCTCCAAGTGTGAGTTCGTCAACTCACTTTAACTTATGCAATTGATCTTTCTTATCCCAAATAAGTTTTGACGTCTTGTCACAATGCCAAAGTGAGAATCCCATTCTTAACTTTGGTTATTCATAATGATCCAATCATTATATTCCTTTTAAGATCAATTTAGTCGTTTTAATTTATGTTTCATGATACTAACATTGCATGATGATAAAGGTTTAAGAACATTAAAACAAATTCCATAGATATAGTGACTCGGGTTGAAAGCCAAGTCACCATCAAAATACAACAATTGTTTAAAGGAATTCAAAATACTTTCCATGTCAAAACAAGGAAATGAAATAGTTCAACAAACCAATAAGCAAAATGCAATAATAAAATAGAAGACAAATAGCAAAATATCGTCAAGCCCATCATAGGTCTCCTCTACGTGGTGGCTACCCTAGCTTCCTCGTAGATCCTCCTAGGCTTGCTTTGCCTTGTCCTTCTTCTCATGCCCTAAATGTGATCAAAAAGGGTGGTGAGAATCACAACTCGTATCAAAATACCAAAGTTGAGACGAGTATCAATAACAAAAACTTTGGGAAGAATCATTACCAACTGGAAGAACCCGTCCAGCTTTGATGTCTCCCAAGTACTTGGAGCAATTACGCTTCCAATGGCCCGTGCCATTACAATAATGACACTTGTCTTCGGACACGGCTCCCTTCTTGCCTTTGGAAGAGCTATTCATAATAGCTTTCCCTTTGCCTTGATAGGAGTGAGTGGGTTTGCTTCCCTTGTTCCCTTTGCCTCCACTTTCCTTGAACTTCGTCTTGCTCTTGACATTGATGTTCAAAACATCCTTACTAGAGCTAGCTTGAAAACCCATGTCACGTTCGGCTTGCACAAGCATCTTGTGCAACTCATGAACCGTGACGGTGGCATTTTGCATGTTGAAGTTCACCCGAAAGTTTACAAACCCTTTGATCTTACTTAAGGAGTGAAGTATGCGGTCAATGATGAGAGGTTCGGGAATCTCTATTCCTTGCTCTTTAAGCACCTCCATGTACTCAATCATTTTGAGCACGTGAGGGCTAACATTATGACCCTCCTTCATACTGAGGTCGAAAAATTAAGAAGCGACTTCACATTGAATGATCCTAAGAGCTCGTGAAAACACGGTCACGAATTTAGTGTAGATCTCATACGTGGAATTTATCTTTATGACATTCCTTTGAAGCTCGACATCTATAGAGAAGATCAAGACATTCTTGATCGTGGCCGATTCTATTTGGTAGGTCTCATAGGCCTCCTTTACGGCGTTAGTTGACCTTGCAATTAGGAGCGTTGGGAGAAGCCCTGGTGAGGTAACGAAGCTTACCATCACCTTTGGCAAGGCAAAGTTGCTCATTCCAATTCGCGAAATTAGAACAATTCTTTTCGAATTTGCATTGATCCGTAAAGGATCTAAGCCATGATACGGTGGTGAGTTGTGGTATGGGAGGTCGAACCTCGTTATCGTTTGCCGATATTGCGAATAAATAAGATTGATTACAAAATAGAAAATGAAAGAAACATCAACATTTATCGTTTTCAAATACTTGTAAACATTTTAAACAAGTTTGACATTTATATAATGACCTCTATCCAATTACATAAATGATTCCAAGACCCAAGTCCTATATCAACTCGGGTTTATGTGAGCCACGGACTCCACGACCTTTATTAATATTACTTGGTGGGTTAACTCTTTAACCGATTCTACCATTAGAATTCTTGGTCGATAAAATACTTTATTGTCATCTTTAGCCCGGAACACATGGGCCACGGACCCTAATCTTTCCGTTGAGTTCAACCAAATTTCGATGCAATAAATATTTATTGCCCCACTTACCCAACGTAATAAGTTTAGCACCTCGGTGAGCCGAACCTACTTCCTTACGAAATTGGGATTCATGGGTTCTACTATTTGTTAAGGCTAAGTCTCAATTACAAAAATAGAGGTCAAGTCAATTTATATTATCTATCTCCTTTTACGTGAACTAAATAGGTGAACTATCGATAATTATAATTGACGCGGTCGATTGACTCGATAAAATGCATGTGTTGTTTAAGTGGCGATTTGGCATGCATGTGACATATAAATAAAGTGCAAACATAAAATAAATTCCTAGTATGGCCTTCCTAAAATAATAGAAAATCAAATTAACTATTACTAATTCGGAAACCAACTCCTTGGTCCCTTGAACTTCATTTGCACGCCTCCCAAGGACACCGTCTTCCTTTTGGAACGCTTTTCCAAATGGCATCGTCTTTAGGAAACTCCGGGATTACAAATGATATAATAAAATTACAAGGCTATTCTATTATACATTTGAAAAATAAAATGAAGTAATACAATAAAGTGATACGAGATCACATTTAAATTACAACCGAATCAATATTCCCTTACATTTCGGGTAATATCGATTAAAAACTAAGGCCATACTAAGACAAATTACATAAATCTAAAAATACATAAATCAAAATGACATTCATTCATTCAAAATGCAGCATAATTATATGTAAACTCATGCAATATAAATGTGCCAAATCACCCTAATAACCTTATATCGTATATAAACCCGGTTTTATGGAAATGCGTGATAATAACCAATTAAAATCACAAATTAATACTTAAATCAAATTTAAGTCCAAGTTAATTACCCTAACAGTTTAGGACTCAAAAATTAGTCTCCACTAATTATTTGACAATAATTCAACTCGGTTTTGCATTATTGCTCGGTTTTGACCCTTTTAACATAACTTTTATGTAATAATTCCAAATTAAATTAAAATAATTTATAAATTTGAAAAATAAAGTTTTGAATATTCTGAAACATTTCCAGGAATATCATCATGTCAAAATTTTGGTCAAAAATTTTCGAATCATTTTAGAGAAAAATATAGTTGCCATTAATCAATTTTATCAAATAAAGTATTAAAACCACACGAAAATTAATATAATTAATTTTCAGTTTATACATATGATATGTTCAATATTTATGCAACATATTATAATTTTTCTCAAGCCAAAAATTCATTTTAGCTATTTATGCCAAAATAATCACTATTTATGCATTTTTAACTATTAAAAATCATAAATCATGCAAAATAAATCATATTTATCTCAAATTATACATACAGTAGGTACAATACACATGTGATATCATACTAAACTTTCATGGCCATATTCTAATTTTAACTATTTTTAGTCATAAAATGTTCATTTTACTCATTAAAATGGATCTATTTAACTAAAAAACATTAAATAAAGCAATAATCTTTCATAAATCATCAAAATGACCTAAAAATATTTTAGGACCAGAAGGTATTTCATGCTCAAAATTTTTTGACTTTATCATATAAATCACTAATTTTCTAGTTTTATTTTGTTACCATAACTCGTAAAAACTTCATAAAACCGATTGCATGCAACATTCTATGCTCTAATACCAATTGTTAGGTTCATATACCTACACTTAAGACATTTATTAAGTAAAACTAATTAACTCTTTAATTAGTTACAAGATCTAGTTACATGCAAATAATATAAACCGAAATAGAGAAAGAAAAATGTTCCTCACATTGATTATATTTCGGGTATTGGGCACAAATACAAGACACCTTCTTGTACTTGTTCTTGAGCTTAAGAATGTATGGATAAACTTCCTAGTTCCAAGTATAGGAACTCTCCTTGGTCATGCACCTAGACTATCCTTAATCTCTTGATTATTGTTTTACTAGAACAATAAACAAGATTCCCTTAATAACAAGTATACAACACTCCACTTATTACTTTAGTAATGTAGTGTTTATACTCCAACAAAAGTTATATGAAACTTCTAAAGTTTCTAAGTATTTTTGTTGTATTTTGTAGTGAGATGTTGAGTGAATATTATAAGATATGATTAAGTGTATACATAAGAGGAAAACATCCTCTTATTTGAACAAGAGCAACCGGCCAAGCATGGGTAACAACAAGCATGCTCATTACTTTTTGTCTTAACAAGATGGTAGGGTGGCTATAGGTGTTTAGGCAAGTAATGATTATGTTTAATCATCATTAGAATAATGTTTAAAGCCTAAACCTACCCAACCACCCCACTAAACCGGTTATACCACTTAAAATGGACTCCATTTTATAAAATGTGATTTTGTCATTTGTCACACATGTGACATGTGACATGTTATCTCAAAATATAATTATGTATTTAACTAATTAAATACAATTTCATGTCAAATAAATTAAACTTAACAATTTAAATAATAATTTATGATCACATATATATAAAATGGGTCATCTCATATTTGGTTGATATGATCTACAACTAATTGTAATTATGATCAACCAATCATGCTTATCTCAAATGTTTCATAAACATTAAGCATTATAATATAACAATTATATTATTGAATCTTATTTAATCATATTACAATAAGATATATTTCTCACTCGTAAACTCGTTCTGTTTAAGGGATTAATTAATCTGTATCGTTATACAATTAATTAATATTCTTGATTAGGGAATCGTCCTTTCGATGTGACCTCAAGGGATCAACTGATCACCACCGTCATACGACAGTAATGTCAAACTCTAGTAAGCCAATCATTACCGATTAATGTGGATCAGTTGACTATAATGTTAATCATCCCTTTGTATTCTTGTTAATGAAATTTAATTAAGTGATCGCACTATTGTTGAGGACACTCACTCCAACAATCTCCCACTTGTTCGCAACAAGTGTGCGTCACCAATTCTCTTGTCCTATTTTAATCTCCCACTCAATGCAAGGTGTCTTGCATGTCGTACTTGCACGTGATCATATCTAGAGTGGTTTCCTCGATCTGGAGAGTAACTGTCTGACCGAAATTATCTAACGTAGATACCTTCCGAGCGTGGCCACGCATTTCCAGCTTACTACTCCTTGAGTGGCCTCGAGATATTTGTTAACCCTGACAAGGGGTTGGACAATTTCTATCGCACTATTCCCTTCGTGCACTCACAGTCCTTCATGACCCAATAATTGCCCATTCACCCCCTTTTACAGAATGGCTTGGGGCAAAAAATCAAAGTCAATCAGAAACTGTGCCGACTTGGGCGAATAATCTCTAGTCTAAAGAATTGACTCAAAAAGAATACTATAGTAGCTCTCGCCACGACCAGGCTTTATGAATTGCCAGAACTCTATAAGCGGTCACTGCCCGACAGAGTGTCCAAACGGTCTGCCTATGTGATCGACTAGTCATCTCATATGACTCTATGGCACTTGAACTTGCCATCAATCACATCACACTCTAGTCACTTAGAGACGTCACCTCATATAAGCAACTAGGGGTCAATGCTATACTAATCCAGTTCACTTTAATAGGGTTCAAAGTTGTCTTTACAACCTATTTGGATTATTACAAAGCACAATAATGAGTTTCAGAAACTCAAACGATAAATGTGATTATCACATATGAACAATCAACACATGTCATTGCTTCATATCATATAATCTAAAATATACAAGTTCCATGACACTTCATGGTCCTCTTGTCTAAATGCAATAAAAGCTTGGATGGTGGATATTCTATATGTCCATTTGTTCCAACTTTATGAATTGCTCCTTTTCTTTCCAATCATCGTTATTCCCAATAACATGAATTTATCTAAGTACATCACCAGATCTCTATCTAATGTTGGGCTCTTTAATCTTAAAAGATGCTCCCACTTGTTATCATGATAACCACGTGATGGGTATCTTGGTGGAAGGGTCTACTTATTTGATCCTTGTAATCCACCTCATCCTTATCACTATGTACTAAGAATCTATTTGTAGAATTTTCAATGATTGACACTTCAATCATCTCTTTTATTTATTCGCTTTTCTAACAAAATTTAGCCTTGGATTTTGTCAGATCCTTTACAGGTTTGGAAACTTGGGTTCGTGTGACACTTAACACGCAACTAAGTTATTATTACCAAACATAAGAATAAACTCATAGTTCTCCTCGAGAATCTCATGGATATTCTTGAAGGCTATCCAATGACTCTCATGTGGATTACTTGTTATCAACTTGTCATGCTCCAAGCATACAACTTATCAAGGTATATGCATATCTTGGCAAATATGATTGGCCTAATGGCGGAAACATTAGCAATCATGTGTATCCTCTCTCATCTATCACCATAGATTATGGGTACCTACTCCAAGTCTTTCATCTAGAAATGATATCCTTAACACTCCTCCACGGAAGGCAATGTTGGTACATCATTCCCAATGACCAATATGTCTTCTACATACGAGACATGGGAGATATTATTGCCTTAGATACAATATGCTTCTTCCAAGTCTTTCATTTAGAAATGACTTCCTAAACACTCCTCCACGGAAGACAATGTTTAATACATCACTCCTAATGATTAGTATGTCTCACACATACAAGACATGGAAGATATTTTGCTCCCACTAATCTTCATGTCCATACATGATGATATTTCACTCCTACTAATCCTCATGTCCACACATGATATATCTAGCTCCCACTTAATTACATGCATAAACATGGCTCTTTGACAATTCGAGGAAACCATTCTCTCTTGTTATGCCATGAGTGTTCTCTTTGGATCACACATTGATCTCCTAAGTTTTGTACGACAACTTGTTCATTTCTAAATGTCTATTTAGAAAGGTAACTTTTAACAACCTTTGTTATTTGTCATACATTTACGTTCTGTTACCCTGAGGCTCATTGTACTCCTTATTCGGTTCATCTGGGTGGCGATAACTTATATAAAGATTTGAAGAAGACTTTTTGGTGGCTGGGGATGAAGAAGAAAGTTGCTGATTTTGTGGCGAGGTGTTTGACTTGTCAGCGAGTGAAGGGGGAACAGAGGAGAAAGCAAGGTAAAATTCAGTCTTTAGAGGTTCTTGAGTGGAAATGGGAGTCTATATCCATGGATTTTGTGGTGTGACTCCCGAGATTAGAGAAGGGGAATAACATGATTTGGGTGATCGTAGATCAATTGACCAAGTCAGCCCATTTCGTGCCTTTGAAGGATACTTGGAGCGAGATCGAGCAAGCTTTGGCTTATAGATGCATGTGGTGAAGCTCCGGATCCATGTGGTACCTAGTGATATAATATCTTATCGTGATGCGAGGTTCATTTCTCGATTCTGGAATGAATTGCAAAAGCTTATGGGAACAATATTTAAGATGAGTACAACCTTTCATCCTGCGACGGATGGCCAGACGGAGAGAACAATCAAGACCTTGGAAGATATGTTTAGGGCTTGTGTGCTATCATTCGGTTGGAGCTGGGAGGATAAGTTTGACCTGATAGAGTTTTCTTACAATAATAGCTACCATTCTACTATTGGGATGTCACCTTTTGAGGCCTTATAGTGGGAGCAGATGCAGGAGTCCAGTGTGTTTGGATGACAGTTCTGAGGCAGTGATTCTTAAACTCCAGATGGTTTAGGACATGATCGAACAAGTGAAGCTAATTCGCCAGAAGATTAAAGCAGCAGAGGATCATCAGAAGAGTTATGCAGATCTTCATCGTCGGGATATTGAGTTCCAGGTGGGTGACAAAGTCCTTTTTATGGTATCACCTATGCGAGGGGTGATGAGATTTGGTAAGAGGAGCAAGTTGAGCTAGAAATTCATAGGCCCCTATGAGATTTTGGATAGGGTTAAAGAGGTGGCTTACCGTTTAGACTTACCACCTGCTCTTGATTAGATCCATAATGTGTTCCATGTCTCTCAATTGCGAAAGTATGTGAGTCATCCGTCTAATGTCCTAGAGGCTGAAACCATGGAGCTTGATGAGGCACTCACTTATGTTGAGGTGCCAAAAGAGATTTTGGACCGGAAGGTGCGCAAGACCAGAAATGGGAAGACAACACTATTGAAGGTGTTATGGTCCAACCATAACCTGGAAGAAGCAACTTGGGAGCCTGAAGCTGCTATGCGAGAGCCATACCCGCATCTATTTGAGGAGGTATGTTCGGTTACGGGGACGTAACCTTGTTCTTTTAGGGGGAAAGAGATAATTGCATGTGTTAGTATGTTAGTAGTTAGTGTCTCTTGGTGGATAGTATGATACATGTGGTGGTATATGTCGTTGTTGTTAGTTGTGGTTGATAAGTGATATATGTTACGTGTTATTGATTGTGTTACATGTTGGTTGATGGTAGGAGTTATTAGGTGGGTCGTAGTATGAGTTGAACTTCGAGGACGAAGTTCGTTCTTAAGGAGGGAATACTGTAATACTCTGTATTTATGAGTACTTGGCACTCGGCCGAGTAAGCTTACTCGACCGAGTGGATTGTGTACTCGGCCAAGTAGATTGTACTCAACCGAGTAAGTTGGTCTATCGTTTGAGCATTATTCTGTTCTTAGGGCACTCGGCCGAGTGTAGTAAGCACTCGAACGAGTATGTCGTACTCGACCGGGTACATATGGTACTCGATCGAGTACACCGGTCTGCAAGAATAATTCAGATGGTTTGATTAAGGATTAATAAGAGGGTTTATTTCATAATTTTAGTTTTACATTCATAATCACAAAACCTAATTCTCTCAAAAACTCTCTCAAACCTCTCAAGATCAACCCTAATCATTTCGTGCCGGATTAGATCTTATTGCTTTGTTGATTTGCGTCGGTAAGTACTTCTACTTTGTGATTTCATTTGAATAACTATAAAACCTGGTTGAATTGGGGGGGGGGGGGGGAGAGGATTAGTATTGATTATATGTAGTTCTTGCATGATTAGGAGGAGACTTTGTAGAAGAGGAATTCTAGTTAATTGCTTGTCTTTGCGGAGTTTGCGAATAAGGTAGGGTTTTCCTACTCAGTATTGTTAATGCTAATTGATGTGATGAAATATTATATGTTATTTGATTGATTGATGATGATGATGGAGTTCGGGATTGGAGTTTGGGTTGTTACTATGGCTACTATGTTGGTGATCCGTCGGGAGACGGTTTCACACCCTGAGTTCGCCTCTCGTAGTTCTTCCGCTACTAGGGGGATGTGCACATAAATGTTCCGGGTAGTCTCACTGCGATGAGATGGAATTTCAACGCCTATGGCTGCGGTCTAGGGTCAATTGGTGGTTTTTGCAGATCATGGATGGTAACCTGAGGCTGATGAGGTAACCGCTGCGGTGGCCCTCCGGTTTCTCTTTCTCTATTGCTTGTCTTGTATACATTGGTATACTGTTACTGACCAAGTTAATGTTTTCCAAAACTACTGTGAACCATTGGAGAATGGTGAGCAGGTGATCAACAGGTAAATCCGTAGAGCCGCGCTGGAATGAGGATGAGATCACCATATCGAGTCATAGCTTCCGCCGAGTCTTTAGAGTTAAACTATACTTTACTTTGTTGTTATGTTGACATTTGGATTTTGGTCTAGACGGTGTGCCGTCTAGTTTGGGATTGTGTATTGGAGTTTAAACCGTTGATTTAATAAAGTATTATTTCTTTATTGTGAGTTTTGATATGTACTACATCGGACAACCGAGTTGGTAGCATCCCGAAGTACTAAGGAGGTCTTGTAAGGCTCTTTGGTATTTGGGTTTGTTACACAAAGGGAAGCAGAAACACCTCTTATACAACAAACATATATGAGGAAACGTCTGGAGGAAATACCCTTATACAGCCGCTACATGAACTAAGGATACTCCGTAGCCTGACCACTGCACACCAAGTTGATGCTTAGCAAGATATGGTCTGGTAGAAGTTCGCGGCTTCTTTGCATGTTTACCACATTAAAAGTGTGTAAGTCATGCGGGGGGAGGAACCTCTTCAGCAATTCACCGGTAAACAATTATAATTCTTGGATATTATTCTTAAGGTCTCACATGAAATACAAATTACATTTGTTGGTACAATGTCCATCGATTCGCCAGCAGACATCTACGACTCCAAGAACATCTTTAGGTCGCACATGAGCCGATAACTATACCCTTTAATACTCATTATTTACTCAAAATTTTTGCCTTATTTTAATCATTAAATTCATACATTATTTCATTCTTTTGAATTTTAAAATTTATAGCTTGCTAGCTTTGGTTTGAATTTTTGAACTTGTTGGATCCATTAATCTCAGAGTCTGGTGGAGTTTCCTCTAGTAGAACGAACCTGTTGGAGTTTTCTCCGTTAGGATTTACTGGTTTCTTCTCCAGTAGAGCTGCAAGTACTGCATACAACAGAATCCAAGTATACAAAGTCCCCCTGCTTTGTGTTTTCCACCAGGTTTTATGTTTTGACAAGCCTTGTGTTTTCCTGCACCAAATTTTGTGTTTACCTTTTTCAAATAGTTTTTTGAATTTTTGTACACAGTGATATGTACCTTACTCATCTAGGCAGCGTCGTATTTAAAACAAAGTTTTAAAACAAAATAGTACTCTATCTTGTTTTAAACCCAAAACTAGTGTTTTGCAACTAATCTGCCAGTCAAGCCCGGGGTCAGTCTCCGGGGTCCAGACAAGCAAATGTCGTCAACATTATTAGAGTGTGAGCGAGGGTAGCAACCAGAACCTGGAAAATATGACTCCCGCACAGTCTATCCCTACACTCAAGCGTGACACTTCAGACTGAAAAGGGTAAGTTAAAACACGAATCCTCTAGCCACTGCTCAAAGATAGTCGATCACGAATAGTGCATGCACGAAAAAAACAAACAAAGCAAAACAATCAAAGGTAACAAACAAAGTTACTATACAAAGTAAAATAGACCTCACTAGCATAGGCAAAGGTAACTGAGAATAATCATTCAAAATACACTCTGCCTCCTTGAGTAAAGTTAAAACACGAACAAGAGACAACGAAACCAACAACTAGCACGCGCTACAAATGATACACACTGAGTACTATGAAACATAACAAACGAAACACAACGTTTCTAACATACAATACGTTTGCGCCCCTGCATGTGCATAACAAAACAAAGCTAACTGCTCACAATCGTCTAGATTGTATTACTTACATTTTTCACGTATCGCCTACATATTAGCTCCATGAGAAATTTATGTTCGAGGTTTTGACCACCAGAACCACACTTGACGACCAGATGCGTAACACTAAAATCTGAAGGTGGCTGCAATTTCAGGGTCAAATAATAAATCCCTGCGGAATGTCCCTGCGCATATAAGACTAACACCAAAACTAAAGGAAAAGAATTAGTAACAAAAGAGGCGTACTTGCGTACGCAAAAGAAAACGTAGTCTAAACTAATCTAAAATTAACTAATATCAAACCGTTACTTCCCCGGCAACGGCGCCAAAAACTTGTTCAGTTATAAATTACCGCAAGTGAACGGTGTCTGTTGTAGCACTTACGGGTCGATCTCAGGGAAGTGAAGGTTGAGTACTAGTCGATTTAAGAATGATTTATCTACGTGAGATGAATATTTGTTTATGTGTTTGGTTTTTATAAAATAAAGCTAAAATAAATGACTAGATAATAAGATTAAATTAATAGGAAAAAGCTCTAGGACAACGGCATCACCATTAAGATAGATTGATCAATATAAAATATTGAAGGAAATAACATATTCAATTGTATACTTAGGTGAGACTAATTTTCCGGGTTTAACTCTAAAAACTAAAACCAATACTTTTTATTCTCTCTCGAGATATAAAAAGCCTTCCTATAGTGAAACAATTCCTATTCTCATGGGACTTATAACACATATAAGAGCTTTAAGGATCAAAATTAAAATGTTTCAATCATCACTCTACCTATTCTCATGGGGAGAGGTCTAATTTTGACTCGGGTTCTCTAAGAGGAAATTCAACTCTCATTGTAATTTCAACTAAGTAATAATTAATTATATTTAATCACAATTTATATTCTAACTCGTAAAGACAAAAACTCAATTCTCATTGTAGTATTAATCAAGAGCACGACTATAGATTATGACCAATAAAATAATACTTTAGCACAACCCTATCAAACCTAAGTATAACCATTAAATAATGTTTAGAAAATTAATACATTGATCAACCCATATTAAGGCTCCACCGAGCCCTAGATAGAAGACTACTCACGACCCATAAGTACGATTACAATAACAATTTTAATGATAGAATAAAACATAATTAAATAAATAAAGTAAATATAAAATAGAATAATAAAAGAGATTAATGTAGTATTTACTATGGCAATAACAAGTTGAGAAGTTTGAGCTTGTCGTCAAATAATAAACTAAGAATGTAAAAATATGATTAAGATACTTGATGTAAATGAGAGAATGAATAGAATTTAATATGAAACTAATTATTTTATTGCTTCTGTGTGTGTCTCTGTGTGTTTCTCAAAGTAAATCACCTACATTATATAGGCGATCATTTGAGCGTTCAAAGTAAATATTACATGTACGTTTAGAGCAATAATTAATGTAAATTCATTACATTTTATATTCATCCTACGGTTTGTGCTTTTACTGTATGAAGTTTTCTTCAAATGACGAATGTTTCATGAATTAAAGAATTAAATATGAGACGTTTCATGTTGTAATTCTCATAAGAACTCTTCAACATGATAATGCGTATGCGTTTCTCTCATAAAAATCTTCAATGTAACATCAACCAAATTGAATGTCACCACTTAATGTTCAACGCACCAACTTTTGCAATTGTACTTCTTTATTTCATCATTTGTAAAATGATGTCTTGTCAACAATTTATTCAATAAATGGCTTTCACTTTATTTTGGATTGCACTATCTTTGTCTTTGGAATTTGTATCTGGGATAATAGTCCTTATTTATTTGTCATCTTTTATTCATCGTCTCGCTTAACTGTTTAGCTAATTTCAGCATCAAATAGCTCCTTCCTACATATAAATATATATAAATCGCAGTAAGACGTTCAAGGAAGGAATTTATTACTAAAAAATAATATAATATGCTGAAAATCTATATAAAATAATGGGAAATAAGTATATAAAATATGGTAAATTATAGGCTTAACAAATTCCCCCATGCTAGACCTTTACTCGTCCTCGAGTAAACTCAAGATGCATAATCAACTAATACAAAACAAAGGTCTAATGTGGCAAAATGCAAGGGATTGAACAATAATCCAACCAAGGTTTTCGAAAAGAAATTAAACATAAGTTCAAAATCGTTTTATTTTCGAAATAGAGTTAAGATCACAAATTAGCTCGCAAGACAAATCACCCTAACAAATCCAACAAAATGTTATGAAATGTGCTCAAGTGACCTTTCAATCTTACCACGACCCATCTAGACAAGTGACAAACCAGTGCACCCTCGCTTTAGGGGATGTAAATGCGGAAAATCACTACTCTCATGTGTCCAAGTGATAAGGACACGGGTCACACATATAAAGCTAAGCCTAAACTTGCCGCTACTACATGTCAAGAGGACTTTTAAGGGTTGCAACGGGGCTAGGGGTTAAAGGTGTGGATTATTTTAGGAATGTGGTGTTAAAAGTAAGAGCTAGAGAAGAACATGTCAAATCTCAACCAAAGATGTGGATGCAAAAACCTCCAACAACTACTCTTCATATGAAATATAGAACAAACACCAATTTTATTATTAAATTTCATCATAAGTGACATAAACCTTCATAAACAGTGAAACTCATACCCCGTTTATTAACAATGATAACTATGAACGTTTTTTCTTTTTTTCTTATCTTAACTTTTCTTTTTCTTTTTCCTTTCATTTCTTTCACAATTTTTTTTTTTTTTTTTTTTTTACAACACATCAACCCATTTCATATATTAATAATCACCAAATTGCCATCAATACTCCCCCATGCTTTGCTTGTATTATACCTCCACACAAACCGAGAAAGACAAACACTTTACTAGCCCTTACTCGGGTAGGATAATGTAAGGAAATGGCTTGTAATGTAGGGTTAACAAAGAAACAAGGCTAAAGGCTCAAAGGGGTTTCAAATAGGAAATATCAAATTCAGGACGGCTTTTTGGCTGATGTAGCTCATAAACAAATGAATGCCTCTATCATTCATGACTTCATGTAATCCTAATAGCAAGTACTAATCCTAGACCACTCATGAAAGAATTAGATTGGCATGGATGTCCCAATCTTTTTTTGGCTATGTGATCTCACGGCTTTTTGGTCACATGGTTATATTGTCACAAGTCTAGTCATACCGGCTTACCACGAACAATGTCACAAGATACACAAGACAAAAATTCTATCAGACTCTCAAGGGCGAAGTTGTCTGACTTACCTTATGTGATCAACCTAAGAAAATTGTTGTAAATTTCAAAATATTAACTCAATCAAATTATGCTCAACATCCACAAGATTCGCCACAAAATAAATCCCATTTTGCTTTGTTTTTTTTTTTTTTTGGATTTTTATGAAATTTTTTTTTTTTTTTACGAAACATAAATCAAACAAAGGTAAGCTAATTAGAAAACTAAATAACACATTTACCCTCCCCCATGCTTAAATTAAGCATTGTCCTCAATGCAAGAAAATAAAGGACATCAAATGATTAGGAAAAGGTAACGAGCTCACCAGGCCATGTTACGAGATATTTGAGCACAAGTGTGACCTGCACAAATTAGCTTATATTTGTTAGTTTTAGTTTTTTTTTTATTCGAAAAATAAATGTCCACGGGTTGCCTCCCATGCAGCGCTTGTTTAAAGTCGCGAGCCTGACACCTTTGTAGATTAATTCGCAGGCGGAACGACAGAAAGTGTGAAGACTACTTTCTCGTGAATAGGTTCACCAACAATATAGTGCTTAAGACGATGACCATTGACCTTAAAGTAACCTTTTGCTTCATCAAATACTTCAACTGCTCCATATGGAAATACCTTCGTGACCGAAATGGCCCAGACCAACGAGAACGAAGCTTACCTGGAAAAAGTTTCAATCTAGAATTAAAAAGAAGAACTAAATCCCCTTCATGAAATTCTCGCCTTAAAATTCGCTTGTCATGCCATCTTTTAGTTTTCTCTTTATAAATACGCGCATTCTTGTAAGATTCAAGTCGAATCTCATCAAGCTCATTTAATTGCAAAAGGCGACGCTCTCCAGCACTTTTATAATCATAGTTAAGGGCTTTGATGGCCCAAAATGCCCTATGTTCCAATTCGACCGGCAAATGACATGCTTTACCATACACCAATCGAAACGGGGAGGTTCCAATTGGTGTTTTGAAAGCAGTGCGATAAGCCCATAGGGCATCATCTAGTTTTATGGCCCAATCCTTACGGGAACCAGCAACCGTCTTCTCGAGGATAGATTTAATCTCCCTATTTGAAATTTCTACTTGCCCACTAGTTTGAGGGTGGTAGGCAAGTCCTTGTCGGTGTTGCACCCCATATTTCTTCAAAAGAGCTTCAAATTTCTTTTCAATAAAATGGCTTCCACCATCACTAATTAGAACTCTTGGGACACCAAAACGAGGGAAGATAACCTTCTTAAGAAACTTAGATACAACTCTAGCATCATTTGTAGGAGATGCAATAGCTTCTACCCATTTGGATACATAATCCACGGCTACCAGAATGTATTGGTTTCCGAAAGAGGACGGGAATGGACCTTGAAAATCAATGCCCCATACATCAAATATCTCAACCTCAAGAATAAAGTTTAAAGGCATTTCGTTCCTCCTAGAAATGTTCCCTGTTCGTTGGCATCTATCACACCCTTTCACGTAGCAGGCGACATCCTTGAATAAAGTAGGCCAATAAAAACCACATTGGAGTACTTTAGCAGCTGTTTTGGTGGTACTAGCATGTCCACCACAAGGCATGTCATGACAATGGGAGATAATGGAATTAGTCTCTTCATCTGGCACACATCGTCGAATAATACCATCGGCACAAGATTTGTAAAGTAAAGGGTCATCCCAATAATAATGCTTGACATCAACAAAAAATTTCTTCCTCTGGTGATAATCATACCCATGAGGTATGATTCCTGATACAAGATAATTCACAATGTCAGCAAACCATGGAGCACTAACAATAGCAATAGCAAATAGCTGATCATCAGGAAATGAATCATCGATAGGAAGGCCATCAGATGGGTCTTTTTGAATAAGACGGGATAGGTGATCAGCTACTAAATTTTCAGAACCCTTCTTATCCTTAATCTCCAAGTCAAATTCTTGCAGTAAAAGAATCCAACGAATTAGTCTGGGTTTAGCATCCTTCTTACTAAGGAGATACTTGAGTGCTGCGTGATCAGTATGCACAATAACCTTCGATCCCACTAAATAAGATCGAAATTTCTCAATGGAAAATACCACAGCTAACAGCTCCTTCTCAGTAGTGGTGTAATTAGCTTGCGCAGCATCAAGAGTCTTGCTCGCATAATAGATGGCATGCAGCCTACCATCATGTCTTTGCCCCAGCACCGCTCCTACCGCATGATCGCTCGCGTCACACATTAGCTCAAAAGGCAAGCTCCAATCCGGTGGCCGAATGATAGGGGCGGTGATTAATGCTTTTTTCAACCTGTCAAAAGCTTCAAGGCAAACATTAGTAAACTCAAAAGTAGCATCTTTGGCCAAAAGCTCAGTTAAGGGACGAGAAATCTTAGAGAAATTCTTGATGAAACGGCGATAAAATCCCGCATGCCCAAGGAAACTTCGCACTCCTTTCACATTGACAGGAGGTGGTAGATTCTCAATCACTTCAATTTTTGCTTTATCCACCTCAATGCCACGACTAGACACAATATGTCCTAACACAACCCCCTCTTGTACCATAAAATGGCACTTCTCCCAATTTAGCACAAGATGAGCTTCTCGGCACCGGTTTAGCACTTTTTCAAGGTTTATCAAACAATCGTCAAAAGTAGTGCCAACCACCGAGAAGTCATCCATAAACACTTCCATAATTTGCTCCACGTAGTCAGAAAATATTGCCATCATACATCTTTGAAAAGTGGCGGGAGCATTACATAGTCCAAATGGCATCCTACGATAAGCATAAGTACCATAAGGACATGTAAATGTCGTCTTCTCTTGATCACTTGGATGAATTGGGATTTGGAAAAAACCGGAATACCCATCCAAGTAACAAAAGTATGAATGTTTTGCAAGTCTTTCAAGCATCTGGTCTATAAATGGGAGGGGGAAGTGATCCTTTCGGGTGGCTTTATTCAATCGGCGATAGTCAATACACATTCGCCACCCGGTAACAGTTCTTGTAGAAATCAGTTCATCCTTTTCGTTTTTTACGACAATCATCCCCCCTTTCTTTGGAACTACATGAACCGGGCTCACCCATTTACTATCAGAGATAGGATAGATTATGCCCGCTTCAAGTAGTTTCAAGACTTCCTTTTTGACAACTTCCTTCATATTAGGGTTTAGGCGTCGCTGAGGCTCAATGGAGGATGAATTATCGTCCTCAAGAAGGATTCTATGTGTACAAAAGGATGGACTGATTCCCTTAAGGTCGTCAATTGCGTACCCAATGACACTTTTATATTTGCAAAGAATTATCAACAATTTAGAAAGTTGGGTGTCATTAAGTGCACTGTTGACGATAACAGGGTAAGTAGAATTTTCTTCTAAAAACACATGTTTTAAAGAAGAAGGAAGTGGTTTTAACTCTACCTCGGGAGGCTTAGAACTCTCCGTAGTCTTACCCGTTACTAGCAATGCCTCTCGCAGAGGCTCAGTAGAATGAGATGGCGTGGAGTCAAGCATCCAAGCATAGGCTAACATCTCTACATCATCAGAATCAATGTTGGCAAGACAGTCTTGCAGCATATCAGATGATGTAGGCTCCAAAGAAGACTTAGACAAGTACTCCTCTAAAACATCAACTCGGTAGCAACTATCTCTCATGGAAGGACCGCCCATAGTCTTGTTAAGCTCAAATTCTACCTTGTCTTCACCAACTTGCAAGGAAAGTTTTCCGCTCTTCACATCAATCATAGCGCCAGCAGTGGCTAAACATGGACGTCCCAAGATTATGGGTACTTGGACATCCTCAGGAATGTCCATGACAAAGAAATCGCAAGGAATCACAAATTTTCCAATATCTAAGGGAACATCTTCAGCGACCCCAAGTGGAAATTTGACTGACCGATCAGCCAATTGTAGTGAAACTCTAGTCGGTCTCAAATCCGTCATTTGCAGCTTCTTAAAAATTGACAGAGGCATAAGGCTAACACTAGCCCCCAAATCACACAAAGCACGTTGAATGTAAATACCTCCAATAGAACAAGGGATTGAGAAACTGCCAGGATCATCAAGCTTTTGAGGTAGCTTGTTAAGGAGTAAAGCACTACACTCTTTTGACAAATTAACAGTCGTACTGGCTCCAAGTTTCTTCTTGCTAGAAATCAGCTCTTTGAGGAATTTCCCATAAGATGGAATTTCATAAATAGCCTCCAAAAAGGGAATATTGATGTGCATTCCCTTTAGGATCTCAAGAAATTTCCCGTACTTCTGCTCCAACTTTGCCTTGGCTAACCTTTGAGGAAAGGGTACCGGTGGCACATATACTCTAGGTGGAGTCACAGGGGCCTCCTTCTCATTATTAGCTTGCTTTTCTTCAACAACATTTTCCTCTGCCATCTTCCTCTCATCCTCGATCTCAATCACTTCATCTTCAACAATAACACCCTTAGACTTGGTAGTCTCTTCAAGTGCCTTCCCGCTCCTTAAAGTCACAACATTCAATTGACCCTTAGGATTAGCTTCAGTGTTCCCTGGAAATTGACCTTGATGTTTCACAAATTGACTAACTTGTTGGGCTATTTGAGCAAGTTGAGTTTCCGCAATTTTGTGTGAGGATTTAAGTTGAGAAATTGATGTAGAAAACCCTTCATTCTTTTGATTTTGGTCCCGCATATACTGAGATTGTTGAGACAAAACTTGCTCTAACATCAACTCTACATTGGATTTTTGAGGAGCTTGATGTTGTTGAAAGTGTTGTTGTTGCTGGAATTGAGGACGAATTTGCATTTGCAAGTGTTGATAAGACGATTTTGGTTGGAAACCAGGAGGTTGCTGAAAGGGCTTAACTTGATGTTGGGGGTTTTGGATGTTGCTTGTGTTTCCATAGGAGAGCTTAGGATTATGAGCCCATCCCGAATTGTAAGTATTTGAATTTGGGTCCCATTGTTGCTTCCCATTAAGAGCATTAACTTGCTCCATCATTGAAGCATTCACACATTCAGAAGAATCATGCCCATTAACCCCACAAAGTTGACACATAGGTGATAAAGAGCTAGAAACATTACTGAACTTAAGTTGAGCTACTTGTTGAGATAGATCATCAAGTTTGGCTTGCATCACGTTAACAGAGTCGTCATTGGTAGCCTTGCTTCCTCGAAAACTTCGGTCACTCCCCCAGTGATAAGTACTTATCGCTAGATCCTCTATGAGAGCCTTGGCTTTGTCCCAAGAAATCCCGTCTGATCGTCCCCCTGCAGCTGCATTAAGACTCATTTGCAACTCTGGCTTTAGAGAGTTGTAGAAAGTATAAATCAATACACATGAAGGGATCCCGTGATGAGGACATTGTCGTTGAAGTTCCTTATATCTCTCCCAAGATTCATAGAGAGACTCATCTGCATGTTGTACAAACCCTGTAATGTCGTTTCTGAACTTGGCAGTCTTCCCAGGTGGAAAATATTTTTGCAAAAAAGCAGTGGAAAGCTTATCCCAAGTATCAAACGAGTCAGGATCACAATTATTCAGCCATTCACGTGCACTCCCTCGAAGGGAATATGGGAATAGCCTCAACCGAATGGCGTCATCAGAAGCTCCATTAATTTTTATGTCAGCTTTATCAAGGAATCTATTTAGGTGGTCATTGGGGTTTTCAGTTGGTGAGCCACCGAACTGATCAGTTTGAACAAAATGGATCAAAGAAGTTTTTAACTCAAAGTTGTTTGCATCAATCTTTGGCTTTGAGATACTGGAGTTGAAAGTTGGTTTCGGAGCAGTTTTTTCTCGCATAGAAGCCATGATGATAGGAATATCAGTTTCTATAGAAGACTCGGAAATAGTATCGGGTGCAAGCTCCTTTCTCTTCCTCCTCCTTTCAGCGTTTCGTCTCCTAGCAGTGGCTTCAATTTCAGGGTCAAATAATAAATCACCTGCGGAATGTCGCCTGCGCATATAAGACTAACACCAAAACTAAAGGAAAAGAATTAGTAACAAAAGAGGCGTACTTGCGTACGCAAAAGAAAACGTAGTCTAAACTAATCTAAAATTAACTAATATCAAACCGTTACTTCCCCGGCAACGGCGCCAAAAACTTGTTCAGTTATAAATTACCGCAAGTGAACGGTGTCTGTTGTAGCACTTACGGGTCGATCTCAGGGAAGTGAAGGTTGAGTACTAGTCGATTTAAGAATGATTTATCTACGTGAGATGAATATTTGTTTATGTGTTTGGTTTTTATAAAATAAAGCTAAAATAAATGACTAGATAATAAGATTAAATTAATAGGAAAAAGCTCTAGGACAACGGCATCACCATTAAGATAGATTGATCAATATAAAATATTGAAGGAAATAACATATTCAATTGTATACTTAGGTGAGACTAATTTTCCGGGTTTAACTCTAAAAACTAAAACCAATACTTTTTATTCTCTCTCGAGATATAAAAAGCCTTCCTATAGTGAAACAATTCCTATTCTCATGGGACTTATAACACATATAAGAGCTTTAAGGATCAAAACTAAAATGTTTCAATCATCACTCTACCTATTCTCATGGGGAGAGGTCTAATTTTGACTCGGGTTCTCTAAGAGGAAATTCAACTCTCATTGTAATTTCAACTAAGTTGTAATTAATTATATTTAATCACAATTTATATTCTAACTCGTAAAGACAAAAACTCAATTCTCATTGTAGTATTAATCAAGAGCACGACTATAGATTATGACCAATAAAATAATACTTTAGCACAACCCTATCAAACCTAAGTATAACCATTAAATAATGTTTAGAAAATTAATACATTGATCAACCCATATTAAGGCTCCACCGAGCCCTAGATAGAAGACTACTCACGACCCATAAGTACGATTACAATAACAATTTTAATGATAGAATAAAACATAATTAAATAAATAAAGTAAATATAAAATAGAATAATAAAAGAGATTAATGTAGTATTTACTATGGCAATAACAAGTTGAGAAGTTTGAGCTTGTCGTCAAATAATAAACTAAGAATGTAAAAATATGATTAAGATACTTGATGTAAATGAGAGAATGAATAGAATTTAATATGAAACTAATTATTTTATTGCTTCTGTGTGTGTCTCTGTGTGTTTCTCAAAGTAAATCACCTACATTATATAGGCGATCATTTGAGCGTTCAAAGTAAATATTACATGTACGTTTAGAGCAATAATTAATGTAAATTCATTACATTTTATATTCATCCTACGGTTTGTGCTTTTACTGTATGAAGTTTTCTTCAAATGACGAATGTTTCATGAATTAAAGAATTAAATATGAGACGTTTCATGTTGTAATTCTCATAAGAACTCTTCAACATGATAATGCGTATGCGTTTCTCTCATAAAAATCTTCAATGTAACATCAACCAAATTGAATGTCACCACTTAATGTTCAACGCACCAACTTTTGCAATTGTACTTCTTTATTTCATCATTTGTAAAATGATGTCTTGTCAACAATTTATTCAATAAATGGCTTTCACTTTATTTTGGATTGCACTATCTTTGTCTTTGGAATTTGTATCTGGGATAATAGTCCTTATTTATTTGTCATCTTTTATTCATCGTCTCGCTTAACTGTTTAGCTAATTTCAGCATCAAATAGCTCCTTCCTACATATAAATATATATAAATCGCAGTAAGACGTTCAAGGAAGGAATTTATTACTAAAAAATAATATAATATGCTGAAAATCTATATAAAATAATGGGAAATAAGTATATAAAATATGGTAAATTATAGGCTTAACATCCACCAACATTCACCAACACCCACCAGTTGAACCTCAACACCCCTCAACTGGACCCAAGCATCAACCAGTTTGATCTCATCATCCGTTAGCATCTATCAATAAGAACCTGCCTGAAATCCGTTTGTTTGAAGGGTCTGGCAATGGAAAGTACATGTCGATATTTGCAGAATATCTACACGTCCTTACTTAGACCAACGAAACCGTGGCGAGCTTGGAGGGGGAGCTTGAAAGAAGCATCTCATCTGATTGCCTATTTCCCCTTCATATGAATCTACTAGCAGGACTCTACTAGAATAGCTACATGGCTTAACCTCCAGAATTGCATGAACATGGAGACGTAGAATTTAGTCCGCCAAAACAGCAGATTTTAGTGCCGCAAGCAGATTAGAGTTCCAGAAATTTAGAGTACAAGTCTGTAAACTGTAATACAGAGCTGGGGTTCATAGTATTACCAAATGTGTCCAGCAAACAAATAAACGTTCCAGAAGAATAATACCAGCGGAGTAGAAGCACCGTCCAGTGCGAGACTAATTTCCCTCCTCATCTTGAGGTTAAGGAGGAAAATTGGGGGCAATTGTTATGACCAAATTTCACACAATTTGTATGTGACACGTGTCGTGCCAGGAATGGCTATAATAAAGTGGAATGGATGATGACATGGAAAACTAGAGGCAAAATCTGGAAGAACAAGTGGGAGATGTTAGAGGCAGAAATCATTAGAGGAGGAATAAGGATATTAATGCATTCAATGAAGAAGTCAATAACGGATAATTTTGTTGACATTTAATAGAACAATTAAAGGAGTATTTAATGGAGTAATTAAAGGAGCATTTAGGGGAGCATTCAAAGGCATTGAAGGGGGCGGTTACAAAAGGATTGCTAGGGTAAATGCACTATAAAAACCAAGTCTCGCATAAGGAGAAGTGACTCATTCCATACTCAAGCAAACAGTATAAAATAACACTACATCTCCATCAACCACTCACATACTCGTCATCTCCACCATCATACTCCATCACCATCAATCAATCTCAACAACACATCAACACTCTAAAACTCAGAAGATGTATAAGAGTCCAACTGGGGATCCAGGAGAAGTTCCGGCAGAGGTTCCAGCATAAGTTCTGGCAGAGGATCCAACAGAAAACCAGAACCTTTATTCTTAACCTTGTTCCAGCAGAAGATCCAACGGAAACCCATAACCTTTATTCTTAACCTGGCTCTTGTAGTTCCGCTAGAATATTTCCATAAGAATTTTAGTGCATACTTGGTGGGAGTCAGACTCCCCCCGCGGTTTTCACACACATTGGGTATTCCGCGTCGGCAATCTCTTGTGTCGTTATTTCTATGATTTAACTTTCACTTTATTTTCATCATTGTTCCGCATAGTATTCGCTCATATTGTACCATAAACCACATATAAGTTAATCCCACGTTCCAAAACTAAAAAGAATATATTGCTTTGACCAACCATAATGATACAGACGAAAGGTAACATAGGAAAAAATGGAGTATTTAAGAAAAAAGTGGAAAAAGGAGGGGTACTAAGGGAAAAAATAGGTGCGCCAAGTAACTGTGGGTTGATAAGTGTGCCATATAATGACATTTTTTGTAAACATCAAATGGATATAAGGATAACTTGATAATATTGTGGGCCATAAAGTAGGTTACCTTTGGTGTGGTTCATCCGTTTATGATACGAGTTACCTTTGATCTGGATCAGATAGATTAATATATTTGGTCAATTTTTGGCCAAAAGAGAAACTAAGAACAAAAGGAAAATTAATTAAAGAATAAGTAGTAATAAAAACCCGAAAAAAAGGAGTGATTTACCTTGATTATAATGAAAGATTAGAAGAAATAGAAGATTTTTTTTATTAATTCTAATGGGTCTATGAGTCGGGTTTGGGTCCCACTAAGCAAACCCAAAAATACTTTACTGGGAGCCATACCCGCTCGGGTATCAAAAATTCAGTCCCACACCCAACCCTTTAGGGTCTGAACCGATGGGTCTGAGTTGGGTTTTCGACCCACTGACATCCTTGTATAAGAGTCACAGATTCTCATTAATGATGGGTACTATCCGTCACAAGCTGAAGACGGATAATGCCTCCCTCATAATATCCAAGTGAGGAGGACAAATGGAGTTCCCCACTTGCCCTCTCACTTGCATACTGTGAGAACGGCACCATTCGTCTTTAGCTTGTGAGTTGTGACGGATAGTGCTAGAGTAGGCAGTCGGGCCAAATGCACGACGGGCGGCACGGGTCCGGCACGAATCCGCCCCAACACGGCACGAGCCCGAGCGAAAGTTCGGGCCGGCACGACGGGTAGGGAGGCGGGCCACGGCACGGCTAATAGAGAAATCCCCGTGCCGACACGGCACGGGGTGGCACGACCCGAGATAGGCACGACGGGCCTGACACGGCGGCACGACCCAAGCACGGGGTCTCATTCGAATTTATAATTAATTACGTTAATATTTATAATTAATTACCTTAATATTTAGTTGATTATACATTATTAATTAAGCAACTAATAAATTATATATTTTAAAATCATTATTAATATTTCTTATTCATTATTCATAATTTATTTATTAAAAAATCAAATCTTTTCCTTTAAAAAAAAATTACATTGGGCCGGCCCGGGTCAGGCACGACCGAGCCCACGGGCCAGGCACGGGACGGGCCCGATTTTCCCGGGCCAATGGACGGGCTGCTGTAGCGGGTAGAGGTGGTCGGGCCGGCACGGCACGACTTAGTGGACCGACGGACCGGGCCTGGACCGGGCCAAAATTTGGAGCTGGCACGACGGGCCGGGGCGCGGGCCGGCACTACACGGCCTACCACCTACTCTAGATAGTGCCCGTGTTCGATAGGACTATTAAGTATTAACTATAGGAGTAGTTCTATTTTTCCTATAGAGTAGTAAGAGTTTGTATCAAAAGTAGCAATAAGTCAATTACAAATGTTCTTAACGACCGACTTGAGAGTTGAGACAAAGAAGTGGCAATGAACAAACAAGTGTTTATCTCCGCCATTATTGCCATCGTCTTCTCCATCATCCTTCTTAAACCTTCCTCCAGTAATCTCCAAAAGAAAAGCCCACGTTCATTGTGATGATATCCAATTTTTTTAACTACTCCGTATGAAGTAATTGTTATAATATTACTTACATTGTTAACATTAAAATTTTGCAGAGAAGCCGGTTGTTGCAGAGTTGTTGGTGACAAATGCTTTCATATACACAAGTGACCCTTCTTTTCCTTTTGCTGATTCCATGGCTATTAGAGATTCTCACATTTTGAGCATTGGCAACTTCTCCTCTCTCCAGGTCTTCCCCCCCCCCCCCCTTTTTCGTGTATTCAAACCTTCGAAGTTATTGGTTGAAACGCTAAAGTAATTTAGTTAGCAGCTCGTCTCACTGAAGACGGGCACTATCCGTTACAAGCTAAAGACGGATAGTCCCCTCTCACAATCACAATATGCAAGTGAGAGGACAAGTATATATTCTATCACAAATTCTCATTTTAGACGGCAGTATCCGTCTTACACTTAAGACGGGTCAAATACCAGATTCTTTGTCTTTATCACCACCAAGTGATGATTTTTGACCCCTTAAGCAAGACTTACTGTTATTCTATAGTGAATTTACTTTATTTTTTTATTTCTATTGAAGGCATTTGAAGGCCCCACAACAGAAAGGTTGAATCTTAATGGGAAAGTTGTTGTTCCTGGATTCATAGATTCCCACTTACACTTGCTGTCTGGCGGGTTGCAGGTTTGCATCACACTCTGCTTCCCTTTTCACTATATTATGCTACCGAGTACAATGTTTTTAAGTATGGATACATGTTAATACTCCCGTCGGTTATAGTCTTAGCATCTAATACTCCCATCAGTTTTGAAGGATAGAATTCATTGAATAGCTATATAGAAATGGGGATCCGTTGGCTTTATGCCATGATTCTTCAAACTTAGCTCTTGGCAATGTTACTTTGGCTATTTAAAAGCTTTCCCTCTTTTCCTGTTTCCTTTCGGTCAGAAATGTGATCTTAGTCTCTTACGAACACTTGAAATAAAACAAGTGAGGGTTTCTGAATTGCAAGTTTAGGCAAACAATGATAACATGCCCGCCCTGAAATATCATGAAAAAGCAAAATGTAGAATCTCAATAGAATAAAGTGGAGAATTTCAACTAAACATTGCTGCCTGTTGCTTGAATGGAATTTTGATCAGCCCAAAGTTGAATTTACACAGCCGGCACAGCCTGCCTCTTTAGATTCTAAAATATTGCCTCCATCGCCTTGATATTTCTTACCTCACGTTAAACAGATGGCTCAAGTGGAGCTTCATGGAGTTAGTACGAGACAAGAATTTGTAAAAAAGATTGAAGTGGCAGCCAAAAGTAAGTCATGATCACTGTTTCGTTTAAATCATCAAGTCAAGGAAAGGTAAATGCATATGTGATGTCAAGTTGAAAACATGTATTTTGTCTTTCAATACACTTGTCTTTAAACAAACTTCTGTGACTTGTCTTGTCTTGCTTTCAGAAAAACTGGCATGGGTAGAGTGAATGCTCCTTTGTTGAGGGATACATTTTGATCAAATGATGTCACTTTGATAAATACTTTATCACAAAATATAATAGCTACAATTTTAAGTTGACAATATGAAACTAGTTCTTTTGGTATGTCAAATATTGTTGAATTTTACATTGTGTGTTTACATATGTTTAGAGAAGTTAATGGTCCAAAATGACATTGGCGAATCACCAAAATCAAATGGGCGGCCATAAATTTAGGATGAATGTAGAATATATCACTATGTATCTACCTAAGGTTGGTTGGTCGAGGTTTGATAATGTCAGGCACCGACAATGTTTTTGGTGAAATTTTTGTAGGTAAGAAAGAAGGTGCTTGGGTTTTGGGTGGTGGATGGAGCAACAACCTTTGGGGCGGAGAATTGCCCATGACAACTTGGATAGATGATATTACTCCTCACAATCCTGTACTGTTCATTTACATTTTGCAGCTTTATATTGTCAATTGAATTCTAAGAATTGGTTGTTTTATGATAAATATACCAATCCTTACAGGTTTGGCTATCAAGAATGGATGGTCATATGGGTTTGGCTAATTCTCTGGCCCTCAAACTTGCTGGAATTAGCCGAGATACCAAAGATCCTGCTGGTGGGACCATAATGAGAACAGCAGATGGAGGTAGGTGTTCGCTTTTTCGCTGAAGCATGACAACTTTTTCACTCTTGAAGATATTGTGTAAATGGAAATCCAGTACTGTAATAAAGTATATAAATTCGATAATTTAGCAATTTACGTGGTTGTTCTTACAACAAAAAATAGTTGGCATTTAGCATTATATGAGTGCGTCAGCTATCTCACGGTGTGCTAATTGTTTCAATATAGGCAGCCACCCGGACTAGTTTGTGCATAATTATACCTTGATGCTTTTAGTTCCACACAATTATCTTGAACCCAGTAAAGAGCCACTAATCCTTCTATTCATACAGAGCCTACTGGAGTGCTAATAGATGCTGCAATGCAATTGATGCATCAATTTATCCCACAGCCTTCTATTGACGAAAGAAAGGAAGCGCTGTTAAGATCCAGTAGTTATGCTTTGACAAAAGGAGTGACAACAGTGGTTGATTTGGGAAGATATTTTCCTGGCTCTTCAACGGAGTTATCATGGCAAGATTTTACAGGTATCAGATTATGGGAAGGAAACTTAAAACTTAGATGGATTTTAATCCCAGATACGTGTTTAGTAAATTTTTATGATTATACGGTTTTTAGAGCTATTCTTCATCACTTACGAGTTACAAGTTGACCTGTCAAATAGGTCGGGCGGCTGGGTTACGAGTTCAGTTATTTTGGGTTCCGGTAGAATATGGGTCCCGTGTATTTTAGGTTCCGGAGAATACGGGTTTATATGAGTCTTTTATGCTGGTTTTGGGTCGGTTTTGGTCATGGTTTAAAACCGCGGTATCGGCGTCCTTGACTAGGCCGTCGTGCTCCAAGTCGCGGTTATTTCTATTTAGGACAATTGCTTTCACTAATGCTATACAATTCTTAAGAGCTTTTCATTACACGATGATGGCTGTACAAGCTATAACTTGTTCATCTCAGGATCATCGCTGGACATATCGGCCAATACACTTTATAAATCGGTCGTCTGTGCTGATACTTTACTATTTTTAATTTACCCTATACTTCTCGGGATATCTTGTATCGGCCGCCTCCGACTCCTATACCAATACATCTCTGGCTGAGACGAGGCCGAGAGTTTAGACCATGCATTAGGTACAAAATATGGGTAGATTTACGCCTTTTAAATAAATAAATAGCGGTGGTTTTTGTAATATTAATTAAAAGTGTAGTTATTTTCAAATTTCATACTTACCTAGTTTACTAATTAATAGTATATACTATTAGTAAGGGTAAACCTTGGCAGTTGTTATTTTGTCATTATTCATATTAACATTTAAAAACTACGGAGTAATATATATGTGTGCGACGAAGAGCCTGATAAAATTGATAAGTAATACTTTTGTAATCAGGAATTGGCTCATCTCAGATCCAACGAAATTTGATAAGGAATAATTCCGGGTTTGGGTTGGAAAAGTGGGTTATTTCAGGTTATTTTTGGTTCAAGTTATGAGTAGGTTAACGGATCGGGTCAATTTTTGTCAAGTCTACTTAAAAGTAGGCTAAAGCACGAATTGGATATCCGATCCAAAGTGTTGCTTTGGATCAGATATCCATATTATAAGTTTTCATAATCAGATTTCCATATCCAAATGTTTCGGATATAAAAAATATTCTAACCGGATGCAAATATCAGATATCCATCTTTCGAAATTTACTTGGATAATTAAATGTGAAACATAATCATTGTCATCATTTTGCATGATGATTTGATTTTGTTTCCCTACTCTAACTATCTCGCCATAAAATTTAAGTACCATTTATCTGTTTTTGTTATAGAACCATATTTTAGGTGGTTGTATCACATAAAGTGTGCAATTTATGAATTATGCTTAGGGATAGCATATAGAGTTTCAAAATCACAAAAAAAAAGGAACAATTCCAAAATATATAATAGATAAAAGTATGAAAATTCTAATGACCCATTAGATGAATCACCGTCTAAATACAGTCATAAAATAAAAAATTGTAATTAAACTTAAAATAAATAGTAAAGAATAGGAAAATATCCGGACCGGATCAGACATTCAAATGTTACTAATATCAGAACGATAGAGACTCCGTTTAGTTTTAAAATTTCTTTTAGGCCAAAAGCAGGCCTACGTCACTATAAAGTCTTTTTTGGGAAACACTTTGGTAGTGCTTATGAATCAAAGTTCAAATCCGGAGCGGTTAGCGGATAATCGGATTTTTTTGCTCAGCCCTACCTACAAGCGTTTCATAATCTATAACATTTTCCAGTAAAGTTTTAAGTTAATCGAATACTCGAATTTTAGGGACGTGATAATTTCTATTCCATCCTTCTTATATATCAGTTAATAACCTTGGCGGAGAGTCGGGTATTGGTTTCTACCCTGATCCCGGATCGGTCATCACGTGCCTGATCTCGGTTATTTTGCCATAATTGTGGCTTATGTAGTTATGCTGCCTCAAAATGTTGTTGAGGACTGAGGTAACTTCCAGATTATGTACAAGGTCACCATGATATACGATGTCACAGCCTAGATTTAATGCCACGAGTGTGGTGACATGTATTATTCAACTTCAGCTTCATGTAGATAGTCAGTTCTGTGTAACTCTGTATATTACTGGTGTTTCTAAATGAAGATTATAGATCAGTATTGCTACGCAAATTAAGTTTTACATCTGTTCTGTTTTATAAATATAACTGTAAGATGTGCAGTGAGTTATAATATAATATATGTCCCAATCATCTTTTTCTGCAGATATCTATAGTTGGGCAACAAAATCTGGGAATATGATGATTAGAGTTTGTCTGTTTTTTCCTATCGAAACTTGGTCGCGCTTGGCTGTATGCACTAGTACATTTCTCTTTTTATTTGTTTGTTCTATTTTTGTCTTTAGAAATCTTTATTTTTGTCTATAAAATATTATGTGTAATACATGAATCAGGAGCTTAAGAGGAGGACTGGTGATGTTGTTGATCACTGGCTTTACCTTGGCGGAGTCAAGGCTTATATTGATGGGTCACTGGGATCAAACAGTGCCCTATTTTATGAGGTCAGCATTTTAGGTGAAACTGATGTGTCTTTAAATAGATTGGAAATAAATCATTGAGGGTGTTATAGCTACTCATGTCCTTGTTCGAAACCCGTGAACATCAAAACTATCCTTGTGAGATGGCGGCTTTTCGAAATAAAAAAATAAAAAATAAAAACTAAGTCGTTGCGATCTATTATATGCACGTTCTTACATATTATGGGTCTATTACATAATTTTTTTCTAATTTTTTTACCTATTAATCCTACAATTTTGACATAAAATGAACTTTGAAACTTTTTAAGTGATTTTCGACATCTTTTGCAAACTACATTAATTTGGTTAGCCATTAGAAAGGCAGAAAAGATTACACTACTAAAAACTCAGCAAACTGTTTTTTTTAGGAGGAAAATTAAACGAACTAAAACTAACCAGAAATTACTTCAAAAGCTGAATGGTGGTCATATTATCTACCTTTTAGTAACCAAAGTGTCACAATCGGTAGTTCTAATTTATGAAAAAATTATACGGAGTATTAAGTAGTAGTATTTTGTTAAGAAATGTATATAATAGGTACAATCAACAATTTAGCCTACAAATATAATGATTATTTTAATGCTAGAATTTTTTTCTCTAAGTGACACTTAATGTTTTTGGTGATGGGTGAAATTCGTGATTCTTTTGTCTAAGCTTAAATTGGCGAGATTTTCTCTTTTTTAGATTTTTTCATTTGTAGATGCCATTATAGTTTCAACAGTGTTTAATGGCAACGTCTCAGCTTTAACTAACTAAGTGGTCGTTTAATATTTTATAGGAATTACAATACCTAGGTAATCTTGTTCCACATGATTTGCTACTTCATATGTGGAAAAAAAAACAATTTTGGTTGAATTTAGGAAGTGGAATTCTTGTAGGAAGTCCAACTTACCTAGGGAGGCGTAGGTAAGAAAGTTCTTATATTTGGAGGAATTAGACTTGCAAGGTAATTCCATTTTTCATGTGATTTTGGGTAACCAAACAACCAGCCTTTTTTTTGTAATTCACATGATTAGTGTATCTGTTTCGGTGAGGGCAACCAAACAACATGACGTTTTCTTCATATAGCCATATGTTGATGATCCCGGGACATCTGGCCTTCAAGTCATGGACATGGACAGCCTAACCAACATGACTATATCCTCTGACAATTCTGGATTGCAGGTGATTCCTCATTATTTTCATCTAATATTTATATTTACATTTTGTTAGTTGAATAGCCCAATAAAATGTTTCTGCACTCATATTACAGGTTGCTATTCATGCAATTGGTGATAGAGCAAATGACTTAATCCTGGACATGTATGAGTCAGTAGCTCATACAAATGGAATCAAGGACAGGAGATTTAGGGTGAGAAGGTTTGATTTCTCAGAGTTTAGGACTCCTACATCCCAAATTTATTGTCCTCATTTAACTGTTAAGGGCCAACTGATGTCAACATGACTATATCCTCTCGAAGTTAAATGGGGACAATATAAATGGAAAGGAGGGTGTAGTTGGCTCAAGTGCTCAACGAAAGTTTCTGCATCTACTATCTTACTGGTCAATTAGGTAAATGTGTGATTTTGTTGACTTTAGATTGAGCATGCGCAGCATTTGGCACCTGGTTCGACTGTTCGATTTGGCCAACAAGGGGTTATTGCTTCTGTGCAGGTTATTCTGAATTTGTTTTTATCTGTTCATTGATGGATTTTGTTCTCACCAACTTTCTAATGTAATTTTGCTTTCTAGTGGATGTCAAATCATGGAAGAAACAGCTCGCTGAGTAATGAGACAGTGTTGCGGTAATGTTATTGTCAGACTTGGGAGGTTTCAAGGTCACACGATGATGTTTATGATATAAGAATGAACTTTTAGATCTTATAAGACCATCCCAAGCAAGGTCATGAGGGAGGTCATGACCTTGTTGGGGCATGATAATCAAAGATTAACAACAAATTTAGCATGACCTTGCCCTAGTAGAGGTCAATTTGTGACCTTTGTGGGAGCAAAGATCACAAATTGACCCACTAATTGACCTTGCACGTGTCTCATTGTTATTGGGAACATCATTAAAAAAACAAAAAAAAACATAAAAGCACCTACTATTTTACTTGAGAGGTTGTAAATGGGTGGGGTAGAAAATATGGGAAATGATTGAAAATGTTGGAAAGTGGAAAATGATTGGGTTGTGACTCAAGTCATGACCTTCTGCTTGGGAGGGTATTAATGGGTCAAAATAAATATAGAATGTTTAAGAGTAAAAATGGGTGATGACCCAATTAACTTGACCTTTGCTTGGGAATGGTAACAATACATCATATTTTGGCAAGTCAAACTTTGGGTTTCATGTTAAAATCTCCATTATTAAATTTAAAAGTGTTAAATGCTAAAACTCACAAATGTGATCATAACATTATGGTAAGACTGTCCAACACTAATTGCAAATTTGTTTCTCACTCTCATTTTCCACACAGAAAGTAATATGTAATTGCCTCCCACCTTGAATGGTTGTGTATTTCTTAATCCAATTTGTTGCGAATTTTACAGCCACAGCACCTTCTTGATGATGCAAATTATGCAGCAACAAAATTGGGGAAGGAGCGGGCCGAAAAAGGATCTTATCTCTTTCATACCCTTAAAAAAAGTCACTCCTTGTTAGCTTTTGGCTCTGATTGGCCTGTAAGTTATTTGCCTCGAACTATGTTGTTCTGTTTTCAGCGGTTGAACTTCTTCTCTAAGTGCCAAGTCTTGATGAACTGTTACGAGTGTTATGTTAATGGTCTGGTTCTTGGTAGTTTTGATGTCTTCAACTGTGGATTTTCAGGTTACGGATATTGATCCAATGAATACAATAAAGGCAGCAGTGAAGAGAATTCCACCAGCATGGGAGGCACCGTGGATCCCATCAGAACGCGTCTCATTCAATGATGCCCTAGATGCGTAAGTCTCATCAGTTTGTCTTCACATTTTATTTTGTACTTCGACTTTTGCTGCATGTTTGTACTGACATACAGTTGGCATTGACTATGTCTTGTTTCTTGTGTTTGTACCTTCATATTTCAAATCAATTATTGACTGTTGCAAGTCACTCCTACATGCAGGCACACCATCTCCGCTGCTTGTGCATGTCATCTCGACAAAAACATAGGATCATTGTCTCCCGGAAAGCTGGCAGATTTTGTAGTACTATCAACAAACTCGTGGGAGAGCCTCAAAGAAGAAGCATTTGCTTCCATTGAGGCTACATATGTTGGAGGAGTTAAAGCATATTCTGGCAAGGACGCGATGTAAGAGAATCAGTATATCTTGGCAGATGTAGGATTCTGTAACAATTTAAGAGACGGGCACAGGGCCGAGAAGATCCGTAGGAGACACAGATAGTATTGTTGGCGTATTGGTCACATGTAATCTAGCTTGAATGCCTTCAAAGAGTTATAGTTGCTTTTTTTCATAAAAAATACAAGTGATGTAGTTAGGGTTCAGCAAAAGCGGGTACCCGACCCTGTTTTGCAAACCGGTCCGGGTACCCGGTTTCAAAAAAACCAGAAATTCCGCAAACCTGAACCGCTCCTGTTTAAATCCGGTTAACCGGTTTGTATGAATATTTCAACCTGGATCCGGAAACCGGTTAACCGAACCGCTTTTAAAAAAAACCTGTTTTGGGCTAAAACTTCTAATTACAGTTTTTCATTATTTTACCATTCCGCCCAATTCATGATGATCTTTCATTAAAATCATGTCACCAAAACTCGATGTCATCAACAAGACAAACAATAATGAATACTCCCTCCAATTTTACATGTTCTTCCCTTTTCTTTTGGACACAAGGATTAAGGAAATCATTTTGGACCACACAAAACACACTACCCCACATTCAATTAAATTTGGACCACACAACTACTCACAAATAAGGAAAGAGGGAACATCACCACAATTAGCTTAAAATGGAAAGAGGGAAGAAGATGAAAAATTGGAGGGAGTATTAGATATCACATAAAGAAATCAATACAAATAAAATAAAATCAATAAAATTAGAAATAAACAAATTCAAACTGACGAAAAAATTAAAAAAAACCTATCAATTTATAGGGTATACAGTTATCACTTAAACACAATTGAAAAAACAAAAAATAAAACGAAAAATAGATAAATATAAAGGAAAAAACAATACATATGAGAGATAGATGTAAACCTTGCTTAGTGATATCTTGAAATTTCTTGATGATAGCTTGATGTTTTAGGAGCAGATCTGAGAAAATATTGAGGGAAATAGTGAGAGAGTAACATGAGTCATAGAGTTTGTAGAAAATTAGGGTTATTGATTTTTGAGAATATGCTTGGGTTTTCGGTTTTCGGATTACTGTTTACCGTTTTTTTTTTCGGTTCAAAATATGGGTTCCGGTTTTCACTTTTCCAAACCCGAAACCGAACCTTTTGTTACTCCAAAAAAAGCGGTTCAGGAGCCCGGACCTGAAAAAACCCGAATTTTCGGGTCCCTAAATTCGGGTTTCGGTTCGGTTTCAGTTTAAAAAAGTGGTTCGGATTTCTTTGCTCCGCCCTAGCTGTAGTGAAGAGCTGAACCGTTGCCTCTTTTAATTCCTTTAATTTGCATGTACAAGTCATATTCTAAGCTGTAGGCTTTAGTGTACAATATAATCAACCTACATAATAATATATATATGTGAGCATCCGGTGAGTCCACCTTCTTAGGTGAGTATGATCCTATGAATAAGGACCATTAGATTAAAAGATCCAACAGCTCTCGTTGAACCACGTGGACAAATTTCTTTTGAAACCAAAAGAGAGTATTATAAAAGAGAGAATTTATAGAAATTTTTGACATAATCACAATTTTTTTCTCTCTCTAAAACCGTCGGTCTCTCTCTAAAGCGCCCATTAATTAAGCCTTTAATTCTTCAAAACAACTACAATAATCACATTAAAATCAAGTTGATATCTTCAGTAAATCTTCTCTAATTCTTCAAAAACTTCCGAATAATGAAGAGGTATCAACATCAATTAGGTTTAATGATATGTAATAACTGCTAACTTTATGTTTGAATTTGTGTTGCGTGCTATTGATTTCCGTGTTCTTCGTGTTTAGAGATTTATTGTTGTTCTTGTTGTTTTTTTTTTTTTTTTTATTATAAGCATTGATTTGAAGAAATTTTTAATTGATTTAGGGTTAATATTTTGCATGTTGTTGCTGTTCAAAAGTATTAGGTTTAATTTGAGTATTTCTGTTGTTGATGTTCAATTATTAATTGATGAAATCAATTCTCGTTTTTGTTTTCTTAGAAATTGAGAAATTATCTTTTTCTAGGTTTTACCTAAAAATTAGGTTTAATGATTTGTAGTAACTGCTTACTTAATGTTTGATTTTGTGTTGCGTGCTATTGATTTCCGTGTTCTTCGTGTTTACAGATTTTAGGCAAAAACATGTTGTTACTAATAATAATAAAATCAGAAACTAAGTATTTTCTGCAACTTTTTTAGCACCATAGTTTTCAAAGAGTAGCAATGTTACTGTAAACAGAGTAACAAATTTTCTGCAACAAAAGAGCGTAACTATGTTACAATAACGATGGTACTGTAACAGTGTTACTCTTATTCTTTTTCATTGAAGTTTTTACTGGTATAGTGTATATGTTTCATCCGCGAAATAGTATTCGACGATGTTGTTACTGTTATACTGTAGCTATTACTGTTATGCTGTTACTAATCGTATGATGTTGGTTTTTAAAAAAAGTTTTCAGGAAAGGAGACTTGCAGGAGGAATCAGCTATTCCAAAGAAGACCAAGAAGCCACCATCAGATAACACACCAACCAAGAAGGCACAGACAGAGAAAATGCCAAAGGCAACAACAGAGAAGCCGGTGATAGAGTCTAAGGAGGCTCCTACAAAGAAGGCACCTTCTGAAAAGGCATCTAAGGCACCTAAGGCAACACAAACACCTACAAAGAAGGTGTTGCCTACAGAAAAGGTTCAGACAAAGAAGGCATCTAAGCCACCGGCAAAAGAAACCAAGAAAGCAGTAAAGGCGTCAACACACCAAACTAATAAGGCACAAGAAACAGGAGAAAAAAAGGTTCCCAAGCCTCTGAAGGAAAAGGCACTGAAAGTGCCAGCAGAAAAGGCACCAAAGGAACCTGTGCCAAAGCTGTCAGCAGAAAAATTGCATATGTTGCCTAAAACAACAAAGGCTTCAACTGACAAGGAAGCAATTGGCAAAACAGCAAAGCTGCCATCAAATGTTACTGTAACAAAAGACGTCACACCCTTGAAAACAGCTGCAAAGAAGATGCCCACCGAAAAAACGCCAATAAAACAAACTGAAACGAGAAAAAGTGACCAACAGCAGACCAAAAAGGCATTGAAGACTCTTTCGAAGACACCGGAGAAAAAGGTGGTAACCACACCAGTGAAGAAGGTTGAACCAAGTAAGGTGGTGTCAGCGAAGAAGATGTCAGCGCCAAAGAAGACAATATCAAAACCAGCTGAAAAGGAAACAACTGAGGTAAAGAAGGCAGTGCCAAAAGGAGGCAAGAAGGTTACTACTGCAAAGGCAATACCAACAAAGGTCCTGTCAAAAAAGAAGGTAACAGAGACAAAGAAAAAAAAACGACAGCAGCAAAAAAGAGACCCAGAAATAAGGTAACGATATCGGACATTGAAACAGATGAGGATTATGAGGAGTCTGATGAGTCAGGCAGTGAATCTAAAATGACAATTAAGAAGGCGAAGACAGAAAAAGGATTGATGCTGGTGAAGTCTGTGATGGAAATTAAAGCAGAAGAAGAAGAAGTTATCTCCAAAAAGTATGTAACTATGTTAAACCAACGTTGAATATATTGCCCTGCAAAAATTGTCACAAAGTATCTCTTTTACCGTAACTGTGTTACTGTGTTGTTCCAACATGTTTAGACTAGCGTGAAATATATTGTTAAAAATATTATGTTTAAAGTATCAATGTCCCTGTAACGTTGTGACAGTAACCTTGTGACAATATCAATGTCCCTGTAGCGTGAAACATTGTTATTTTAATCTTATATGGTGCTAATATAGAATTTTTATGACAGGCCGGATAAATACAATAACAGATGCAGGGCTCAGTCATTAGTCGATGTTATGGCAAAGCTATCTGGACAACAAAAGAGGGTTGTTCGAGAAATTGGGTTTGGTGGACTACTGCATATGGAGATAACAGTAGTGCCGAAAGGCCTAATTGACCTCCTTATTGAGGCTTTTGATGATGAAAGCTACAAGGTCAAAGTTTCTGATACAAAGGAGTTTGTCCTCTCACACTTTGACGTGCACGACATGTTTAAACTTCCAATTGAGGGTAATGATGTAGAGCTGACCACGACTGGTCGCTCGGTGTTGACTGAGGATACTCTTTTAAAACAGAAATGGAGAAAGAAGTTCAACATCAATGGTAATGAGAACATACCACTTAATATGGTCTCAAAGTGGTTTACGGATAATAAGGGTGCTTGTGGTGATGAGTTCAAGCAGGTGTTTGTTCTGTATGCACTATCTACATTTTTATCACCGACCCCAAAATATTCTGTTGATTTCAAGTTGTTGAAGGCGGTGGAAGATGTTAAGAAGATCAAACAATATAATTGGTCCAAGTATGTCATGGAAAAGTTAGCTGAGGGCATTCGAGCGTTGAAGAAGGGAGGGAAAAATCTATGTGGGTGTATCGTAGTGCTCATTATTGCCTACCTTCACCGGTTTGAGTTCAATGGTGAAATCCAGCCTACCGAGTTACCTCTGATCAAACACTGGTCAGATACAAAGCTTTTAAAAAGAGTGAACGAAGAGGCAAGGCTCGGTTATCTAGGGGACGGTGACATGACAGAAACAGACTACCCAATCTGTGAACACTCTGGATTGCCTTTTGAAGGTATAAAAAAGACTATTTACTGATACTGGTGTCACAGTTACTAATACTATTACAGTAACATTATTACAGTAACGTTATTACTGTATCTTTGTAACAACATTAATATGTTGCTGAATTTCGAAAATGCAGATCCTGAGCAGTGTGAGGAGGACAAAGCTGAGGTTTTTTGTCATAAAGATGATGAGGGAAGGGATTGCATATTGATGGAGAAGTTTCCTGGCATTGAAACAGATGACGAGTTGAAGCAAAAAGCTCTTGATGTGAGTGGTTTTTCGTAATTAATTTCTGTAACCTTGTTATTATATTTGAACTTGATTTCTAATTTTTTTTCCTGTTGTGTATCTGCTTAGGATACACATCTGATGCTGCTTATGATTAAAAGGGATTCAGACCTCGTTCACCAGTCAATTCTGCAACGATTGGCAGTGTTCGAAACAAAGAAGGCTGGGAAGTCAGTGATAAAGCCTATCTACCGTAGTTATACAGATGACGTGGTCAGAAAGGCTGAAGCATTGAAGAGGAGAGCCAATGACTTTCCAGTATTTACAAGTTCAAAAAGCAGTAAAAAGTTGAAAGCATTTCCAAGCCCGAAAGTTCGGAAAACTACTGCTGTTGGAGACTCGGAAAGGTCCAACTCCATTGTTTCTGAGGTCTTAGAAGATTTAAAAAGCAAGAAATATCATCATTTTGCAGTGGAGGATGAAATCAAAGATGATGACAATGCCGAGGACAAGACTGATGAAAGTACAGAAGATGAGGGGGATGGCGAGGAAGACAATGATGACAATGATGACAATGACGATGATGACGTTGATAAACATGAGGGTTATGCAAAAGAGGTTGACAAAAATGAGATGAGTGAAGGGATGGATGAGGCTGATGAAGATGAGGCTGATGAAGACAAGGCTAATGAAGAGGCTGATGAAGACGAGGCTGATGAAGACGAGGCTAATGAAGAGGAGGAGGACGATAGAGACCAGGCTGATGAAGAAGTGGATATCAATGAAGAGGATGAGGGTGAAGGGGAAGGGGAGGAAGAGGAGGGTGAGGAAAAGCAGGGTGACGAAGAGGAGGTAAATGATGATGAGGAGGCTGATGATGGCGAAACTGAGAAGGGGAATGATGATGATGAATCTGATGAAGAAGAAACAGGTGACGGTGATGAAGATGACAGTGCTGGTGCTGATGAAGATGGGAGTGCTGGTGCTGATGAAGATGGTGATGAAGATGGAAGTGCTGATGGTAATGAAGAAGAAACAAGTGAGGGTGGTGAAAATTCTACTGGCGAGGCAGATGAAAAAGCAACAGGTAAAGGCAAATTAGTAACATTGTTACTGTATTGATATTACACTTACATATGATAATTATTGATATTCAATTACTGTTGATACAGATGAAAGGGAATATGATGACGAGGAAGAAGAAAGACGTGGAGGTGATGACAAAGAACCCGGTGATGATAAACCGACGGGTAAACGAGAAGAGGAAGACGCTGATGATAAAGACGAAAAAGTGGAGGGCACTGGTGATGCCAAAGAAGAAAATGCCATTGCTGATGGCAATGAACAAGGTGAGGAGGAGGAAGCTGATGATAAAAATGAGGAAGATGCTTCAACTGAGGGCAATGGGGAAAACAATGTTACAGCGGAAGAAGAAGATGTGGATGAGAAAATTGGTGAGGAAGATGTAAAATCCGGGGATGGGGATGTTGAGACAGCTGAAGATGCTACCAGTCAGGGCAGTCAGGTTGGATATGGAGATGATGATGACGATTCAGTTGATATAGTTGACGACGGTGGTGAAGTTGACTATGTTGACGATTGTAGCAGCGAGGTCTTGTTGCCCGATTCTGAGGAACTAACAGGTGACAGGTATTTGTTACATTCAGATTCAACTGAAGAGTGGATGCGCATAATGGATCCCTGTTATGGCTGCACATTAGATTGTGGTGAACCGACATTGGATCTAATACTCGTGTCCAGCACTATGATTGAGCATGAGCAGTTGATGGAGCCTGTGCTTTCGTTAAGGAAGGAAATAATTGATTATTGTTTCCTTCACGATGATGATGACCTGGAAAAGTCGTAAGTTGTCTGTTTATTTATTTACAACGCAAGGCTTTATTGAATATGTTACAGTATTAAATTTACTTTTGTTTTTAAGGAGTTTTTACGCTACATCGTTACTGTAATAACGTTACTGTAACATCGTCACTCTTTAAAAAGTTTTTGGTGAATTATCTTCCAATTTATATAACAGGCAAAGGCTGGCTACCTATGGATTAAATAACTTCTTATCAAGGGAAGATATGATGTCATTAGCTCCTTCAAATCTTATAGTTACACATGTGATTGAATGTTGGTCAGTCATGCTAAATGAAATGACATTTCGGAAGTTAGCAAGTGATACACCTTCCAGGATATTCTTGGGCCTGAACCATGCCGTAAGTTATTACAAACAACTCTGGTAAAATTGAATTTATCGATGCTTACTATAATGTGTGCATCTATTTTTTTTAGAGAACCTTGGAGATTTTGCTTGCTCCAAAAGATGTTAGTGTGACATATTTGCGAGAAGAAGTTTTGCAGTCCTTCAAACACTGGAGCAAAATGTGCATGAATCCACTCCATTATGACAGTGAAATGGTAACAGTGTTACAGATACTATTTTTTTCTTTTCTCAGTCTGAAAAGAGTATGAAACTGTTTATCTAATACATGTCATTGCAGATCTTCATTCCTCTCATCCTTGAGAAGCACTTTTTTTGTGCTTGTATAAATTTCATTTCAAAGAAGGTTGATTATCTTGACAACAAACATTACTATGCCAGGTCGCGAAAAGTAAAGATGGCAAGGATAGCTGTAAGTCTCCTCTACTTTTATACTAATTATTGACTTAAATGATTTAAACAGTCACTACAGTAACGATGTTACTTGTTTATGTTAGACAAATATTATGGGCACGTTGTTGATCCAGCTTGGTATTGAAAAAGGTTCTGAAGTGGAAAGTTACCCAATTCAGAACGTCAAGTTCAAATGGCAGAACAATGACTATAACGTGGACTGCGGCTGCTTCATGATGTTGCACATGATGTTCTACACGGGGACAGTCTTTGATTGTGGCCTGAATGACGCACAACAAAGAATACTGTACCGTGCTGAAATCTGTGCGACACTGGTCCTAAGTGACTTGAACAAATCGCGGGATGACGTTCTCACTAAAATTTTAGAATTCAACAAAACAAGGGGGGAGTTGAAGGAAAAACTGCTGCACCAAAGGAAGGAGGAAGAGGTGATGTTGTTGGCTCTAGAGACAGTTGAAGCAGCAGTTATGTTAACAAAGGAGGAACGTGGTGAGAAGGAGATTCGTTCATGTATCAAGGGGGTGAGGAAGAAGTCGGTTGCTCATAAACCCTCAAAAAAGAAGGTTACTTTTAAATTACCTGAAGTAGGCAAGGAGGTAAAAATGAAATCCCTTGATGATGCTGATATGGGATGTTCTCTACACTGTGGTCCTATTGACAATGACTTATTCCTAGTGTCTGAATTTATGAGAATAAATCAGACACTATTGTCGACCACATCTAATCTCAGAAGGGAGGTACTTGATTATGCATTCATCAATGATGACTATCCGGAGAAAAGGTATCAAGTATTTTTTAATTGTGGACTATTACTTTAGCTTAAAATCCACCAGTTGCAATGTTGTTACTGTAACACTGGTACCGTTACACTGTGACGGTAACCCTTTTGACTGTGTAGAATATTGAATTATCTTGTCTATGCTGTAACAGTGAAACCCTCGCTGTCTTTAGAGGAACAATGAAGTTAACAAGAAAAGATCTCCTCTCGGTACAGCCAAAATTTCATACAAAGGAGATTGTGGTAGAATGTTGGTCTGTCCTCTTAAATCAAATTAAGTACAGCAGAACACGCTCGCGCGTGAAGGCTCCAGTTTCACTGTACTTTGGAATACTTCACATGGTAAGCCTTTCGTTTAACACGTTTTGTTCAGGCCAATTCAAAAATATGGTGTAACAACTTCAAATTAATCTCTGTTTTGTGATACAGAATCTTTTAAATGCTGTGATGCAAGAGGAAAGTGACCCAGAACAACTGATAACAGAATTGTATGAATATTGGGAGAATTTCTTAAAGTTGTCAAACAGGATAACTGGCATATTTGACGCCGACCTCATTTTCTTTCCTTGTAAAGCCGACAATCACTACTTTTGCGTCTGTATTAACTTTGTTAATGATGAGGTTAGTGTCCTCGACAATCAATCATATGCAGAATGGGAGTCCTCGAAAACTTATCAGATTGCAAAGGCAGTAGTAAGTCCATTGAGAATTTTGCCTTATTTTTTCAATAAATTTTTAAGGTAACGGTTTTACACCGTAAAAATTTGATGGACTTTTTTTGTTTTCAGACTTCTTGCTTAGTTGACTATATGGAAAGTTATGGCGACCAAAGGGCAGATGATTTGGACCATTTCGATGTTGTAAATGTTAAGTTTGAGTGGCAGTCACGGATTTCCAATGATGAAGAGTCGACATGTTTCCTTATGATGACTGTTGCCAACTTTATGGGACTGACGTTTCGATTTAAACTTGAAAGCAAGTTAGCTCGCCGGGCATATTGTGCGCAAATAGTTGGGTGTTTGCTATTAGCTGACATCAATGAAATAAGGACAGAGTTGTTGGAAGCTGTGCAGGTTTTCAAGGGAAAAAAGAAGATTATTTGGCCTGACCTACAAGTAAGGAGAAAAGCTCTTAAAGAAAAGAAAGGTAACACAACTGAAGATGAACATGAGGACAGAGATGAAGAGGTTCAGGAGGCACCGAAAAAGATCAACACCGAGTTGCCTATCCTTCGTCTTAGATTCATAAACAAGTGATGATGTTGTGTTTTATTATGAACAATGTGAATGTAAAACTATGACTACGTTGCTGTATTTTCATTATGAACCTTGTGTCTTTTTTACAGTATACTTGTAATAGTGTCTATGTAACACTGTTACAGTAGCTGTAAAACCTTATGTATGTGACAATGATTTTAATATAGTAGTATTTGTGTTTGTTAAAACACAATTACAGTATTTTGTTTTTGTTAGTTGCACAACAAATTATCATCTAAATTAAAAGTGATGTATTTTAGTCGGTTAAAATTAAGAAATATTTGGGTGACTTGTTAACTGAAGATCAGGTTTATTTAAAATACGCATTAATGATTTGTTCTAAATTATAATTATTCATGTTACTGTATCAATGTGACAGTTACAGTAGCGTGCACGTAATACTGTAACTGTCAGTTTACTTTTTTTTTTTTAATCATTGTGAATAGCAGTTTAAATGCAACGTGGAGAGTAGTTAATTGCAACATGAGCAGTTAATTGCAACGTGGAGAAGGTAAGATGAACAGTTTATTGAAAGTTTCAAATCAGTTTAACCATTTGAATTACAAAACAAAACTGTTTATATTCCAAAAACACTATAAATACTCTCATAAGTTTTCAGTTTTTTTAACATTGCTCTAAGAAAACAAATAAAGCCAAAAAAAGAAACAAGAAGTTTTCCTTACTTGCAAAGGTTTCCATTCTTTTTTTTTTGTTCTTTTAGTTAAAATATTTCGAGTGCTTTATATGCACTAATTTGCCTTATTATGTTATAATAACCTTGCTAACTGTTTTAATCGTTTTCATATTACTGCAATGGCGTTACTTTAGTAACAATGCTACAGTTATGTTTTTTATAATTTATTTTGTGTTCACTGATGCAGAAAGAAGGCGTCCAAAAAATGGATCAGATACAGAAAATGCTTGCAGATACCCAATTCGACCTAAAAGAAGCAGTTGGTCAAAGAGATGCATTTCATGAGGAACTTATCCCAGCCCTTGCTAGGCTAGAAGAAATTGAAGAACGTGAAGAAGCGCTTCACCAAAAATTTGAGCAGATGAAAAGAAAGAATGAAGATATTGAAGCGCATCTGAAATTTTTGGAGGCTGAGAAAGTCTCTATTGCTAGGAAACTAGAAATAACAAAAGACAACAAATACAACGAAACTGATATGGATCGCCAGTTTCTCCTAGGTGTTACTGCTTTAAGGGAGGCATATACTAAAGCCAACCCTTCCATTTATGTAGATTGGCCTATGGTTGTGAAGGCTATGGAAATGATGGAGGGTTACAAAAAAAGTCTTAAGGAAGAACTGCTAGAAGGTGAAAGCAGTGTCCATGGTCCTGTCAACAAACGCCCCAAAAGGGCCTAAGTAATGTTGTTACAGTTTTAGGGTTAAGTAAGGTTAAGGGTTTATTTCATTTTATGTTCCAAGTAAAAAACTATGTTTCTTTTGTTTGTTTGTAATTTCATTTTATGTTCCAAGTAATGTTGTAATTTCCTAAGTAATGAAATTTGCTTTTTTTTATTTATTAATGCAGATTAGTGCCAGTTACAGTAATACATAGACAGTATGCGTGATACAGTATCAACATTTATGACTGCAACGTCGCATTTAAAAGCAAACTATCCTAAAGAGAACAAACATTAGTATAAAGATGGTACAGTCATTTGTTAAATATTGTCATTCATTTAAGAGGGGAACATCGTATTTAAAACGGAACGGAAAAGGGTTTAGGGTTGGATTAGGCGTCACCGCTTCGCGGAGCCGCCTAATCCAACCCTAAACCCTTTTCCTTATAATAGTAATTCGTAATGCAAAAGCCAAAACTAAACCCTAGGAGGGGACGAGTGATACCCTGTCGTGGCCGACATTAAAAGAGTGTAATGACTAACCTAAAAAGAGGACGGAAAAGGGTTTAGGGTTGGATTAGGCGTCACCGCTTCGCGGAGCCGCCTAATCCAACCCTAAACCCTTTTCCTTATAATAGTAATTCGTAATGCAAAAGCCAAAACTAAACCCTAGGAGGGGACGAGTGATACCCTGTCGTGGCCGACATTAAAAGAGGGTAATGACTAACCTAAAAAGAGGACGGAAAAGGGTTTAGGGTTGGATTAGGCGTCACCGCTTCGCGGAGCCGCCTAATCCAACCCTAAACCCTTTTCCTTATAATAGTAATTCGTAATGCAAAAGCCAAAACTAAACCCTAGGAGGGGACGAGTGATACCCTGTCGTGGCCGACATTAAAAGAGGGTAATGACTAACCTAAAAAGAGGACGGAAAAGGGTTTAGGGTTGGATTAGGCGTCACCGCTTCGCGGAGCCGCCTAATCCAACCCTAAACCCTTTTCCTTATAATAGTAATTCGTAAAGCAAAATCCAAAACTAAACCCTAGGAGGGGACGAGTGATACCTTGTCGTTGCAATATGAACGTAGACGAGAAAACTGATATTGTTACTATAACAAATCTTGGTACGTAGAAAAATATATGAGTCTTTAACAGCGTGTACTGCAGTTGAACAGAACTACATTGTTCCAAATTCAATTTATTGAATCGTAAGTAACTGTAACAAGGTGAACTGTAACAGTTTAACTGTAACAGCGTTACATTATTGTACTACTTCTTTGTTGTAGTTGATTTTGCTGCAGCTTCATCAGCAATGCGAAGAGGACAAGTTCTCTTGTCATGGTCAGATTTTTTATTGCAGTACACACACAGTCTCTTTGGTTTTGCTGCCTTTGCAATGGATTGTTCTTTTGCCGAGGTCAATCTTTTTCCGCTACCCTTGTTGTGTGCTTTTATTGGTGGCAGAACAGTTATCTCGGATGAGGCAGTGCAACCCAACAACATCTCAATTTCTTGTTCTTTTGTAAGTTGTGGAGCATTAAGCGAGAATTTCTCCCGGAACTGAACAAGAACTGTAGCTAACTCATCCATGTGATCATCTTCCAAAGTATTGAGAACGTTAACTGTTGCATTGAATTCTGCCCAAAGTTTCCACAAATTAGTCTTACCAGAGTGAGCCATATCAGAATCCTTGATGATATTACCATTGGAATCAAACCTGTATTTGAAACAATAAAAATTTGTTTACGTTAACATGTTACTGTAAGGAATAATAACATTACACAGGAAAATGAAACTGTAACATTGAGAATTTGTAACATGTTACTGTAAGGAATAATAATATTAGATGCAAACCTGTCAGGTGAATGAGAATTCTTCGTCCAACGACCTAATATGTACTTGCTTGGGATTTGATTAATTCCTTTCCCGGTGTATGCCCAGATAATATGTCTGCAAAGTAATCCGGTTCTTTCGAAAAGTTTACAAGTGCAGGTAGCATCTGTGGTTGAAAGATTGAATTTAACCTGATAAGTTTTGTTTGTTTCAGCATCTTCGACACCAATTATCCTTACATCGCCCTCCTTTGCAAAGTCACTTACACCACATGTTATAGAAGACTTTATTTCCTCTTGAAACACGTAGAACACAGAGTGTGTGTAGACCGCAGCAGCATGTTTTTCTAACCGTATCTTCGTTTCCGTGACAGGGAATGAACTGTCACTATCATGATCAGGACACCTTTGATTGTACCGTTGTTGGTCCATGGCAGTTTCGAACCGCATCCAGAATTCCACGAGGGTGCCAAAGTGATTCTCATATCGCTTAAAAAATGAATTGGCACTCTCAGATCTCTGTGTTGTTCGTAATATGCAGCCCATCAGAATGTCACGATGGTAGGCAGGGATCCAACGATGTCGTTCCTCGAACATGGTTTTAAGCCATTTGTTGTCTTGAAGATTGAAATCTGAAATAAGGAGGTGCCATTTCTCCTCAAACTCTGACGGGTCCAAATCAGAGTCCCACACCACAGAATTGAAGCGGGACAAGAAGTCAGTGTCTTTGCAAAGAGCTGAACCCACCTTGTCTGTGACCTTTTCAGTTATATGCCACATACAGTAACGATGGCGAGCGTTTTTGAAAACTGCAGGGACATCATTTTTTATTCCAAGACACTGATCAGTGATAATGAATTGGGGCTCCTTGTGACCCATTGCATTCATAAAATGCTGAAAAGTCCATGTGAAGGAATCTTCACTTTCATCTGTCAGCAAACATGCACCAAAGAAGATTGATTTTCTGTGGTGATCAACTCCGGTGAATGGTGTAAACACCATGTAATACTTATTTGTGCCGTAGGTGGGATCAAAACTAACGGCATCCCCAAATCGTGAGTAGTTCCGCACTGCAATTGAATCAGCCCAAAAAACCCTTGACAGGCAGTTTGATGCATCAGCTTGATATGCAAAGTAAAATCCTTTTCCAAAGGCTTGTAGCTTTTGAAGACGAGAAAGGAAGAGATCAGCATCTCTTTGCCCTATATAGCATTTGATGTCTCGCTGGAAGTTTTTGAAATCAGTCACGGTAGCACCGATATTTTCGTACCCCTTCGCAAACTCTTTACACATTGCAAAAGTCTTGGCAGCCCCAATATTCAGTTTTGAATTGTCCAGAATAAGTTGCTTCTGGAATATGTCAAGTGATCTTGAAAGCTTTTCCAGATCTCGATTAGAAACGGAGGTCAGCCGATGATTATGACATTGACGAAACTCGTCAATTATAGCAGGACCCGTAAGCCCAGCAACAAGTGCAAATCTTAAAGCTGCTTTGCAGCCAATCCTAGTAATCTTGACTTTCCGTTTAATAGACTCACCATTACTGTCGTCATTGACAGTGTCATAACGTAGCCTTTGTTTATTTCCCCTGAACCCTTGACGATTGCAGACAATGAATTTCTAGTATGTTGTACCACCTCTAATAGTTTTGGCAGTGTACAGCCTAGGGGTAAATGTAACACCCGGAAATGTACCCTATTTTTATAGTGAAAATATTTTACGGATACTTTTCAGCGAATTTTAGTTTTAATTTTGGAATTTAATTTTCCGAGTCGAATTTAGAATTTCCGAGTTCGTATTTGGAATTTCCGCGAGATTCCATGTGAATCCCGTCTTCAGGCGACTTTGACTTTTATTGACTTTTTCCCTCATATTCCCTCATACTCCCTTAACCTATTTTCATTCACACAACACAATTCAACTTTACTTCTTCTCTAAGAAACCAAAGGAAACCCTTGCCTTCATTTTGATCCATCTTTGAATCATCGTATCTCATTCGTTTCTTGCTCAAATTCTCGTAAGTTCGTCTTATTCTTCCCCTCTTATCTTCCTCTATCCGTATTGGTAATAAAATTACCGTCTTTCGCGCTTTTTAAATTATCCGTCTTTCTCTAGGTGAATTATATTCATCTTTTATTATCTAATTGTAT
>JAIUZE010006413.1:0-142660 GCA_022085475.1 Heliosperma pusillum | reverse complement strand
ACGCCCGATACTTGACTCAACTCGGTGATTCGACTCACTGAGTCCTGAGTCGAGTCGGCCACCACGGACTTGAGCGAAGAACATTCCACGGTTTTCCGGAAGGTTCTGGAGGAAACGCGGCAAGGGTAGGAGATAGGACGAGTGAAGCGGTGAGTCAACCCGGTGAAGGAGACCGGGTTCGGGTCGACTCGGGTGGCGGATGTGGAAGCCATTGTTGAATGTTTGAAGTAAGTGAGTGAGGGTTTTAGAGGCTATTTGGTTTTGTTGTGTAAAAGGGACAATTTATTTGTTTTGGAATTTGGATGAAGGAAGGGACACCAACTAGTCAACATCCTCAACAACAACAACAACAACCCAAGTTTAATCCCAACTAGATTTCATGCCCGTGCGATGCACGGGTCTACGTTAATGTCATTTTCATAACTTTCCTATAACAATTAACTTGTAAAAATAAATTTTTGAAATTTTAAGACTATAATAAAATATACTCCGTAATGTTTAAGAAAATAATATTAATATATTGATTCAAGTTCTATTTTAAACATATTTTATCAACCTTGCCAGGAATCAAGTTATATTTGATCTATATGACTCAAAAAATGATCTAAGGTACCTAAGAAGTAAGTTTTCTAAGACAATTCTTAAGAGAATCAAAAGATTTTGGGTTGATCACCCTACCCCTACCTTATGGTATAGGTATTAGTATCTTCACCACAGTTAACTATGTACAAATAATATGAGATTTTATACTATAATGATAACATTTTTTTACTACGAATCTTATAATTAGATTATTTTCATAATTAATACAAAGTTTTAAGAGCTCTCGAAAACAATATTTGAGAGACTTAAACGATTTTGGATTGATATCTAATTCCAAGGACGACTCTTATGTATAATTGCATGATCACTCCAGCTTATGATTGTAACAACCCGAAAAGTACCCAATTTGCTTAAGCAATAGCTTATGGATACTTTTCAGTAGAACTTAAGTTTTTAAAATAGGAAATTTTGTTCGGAGTCGTATTTTGAAATTCCGCGTTCGTATTGGGAGTTTTTGAGGGATTTCATGAAAAGACCGTTTTTGGTCATCTTTGACTTTTCTTGACTTTTAAACCGTCTTTGACTTTTCCTTGACTTTTTAAAGTCGTCATTGACTTTTTATTTATTTTTAGGTCGTCTTAAACTTTTCTGAACTTTTAAGCCATTTTGACTTTTTCCGACTTTTTAGTCGATTTTGACTTCCGTTGACTTTTCCCGACTCGTCTCATAAGTATGAAGACCGAAATTTTATTTAAAAAAAAATAATATTTTTGATTTATTTTTATTTAGATTTATTAAGATTTATCATAATTTAATATCATTATTTTGAATTTATTCGGAAATTAAAGAATAACGTTTACGGTTTTAACCGAACGTCATTTAACTATTCCCGACTCATCGTAAAGCGCGAAACAAAATCGAAACTCGACTTTGCATGAGTCCACGGGACTCGGCATGTCATCGTTTTCCACTCACTATTTGGCATCTTTTAATTGATTCGATTAAAATAATACAAATTCTTAGTTATTTGTTACTTTATCGCCGTAACGGAGCTTACGCAAATGAGCCAAACATACCCGAATCCCTCAAATCACACGGCTCCTTAAAGTCCTCTATGGCCTTGATATTTTTGATTACTGTTGATTACAATATCATAATATCTAGATCACTATTCGCTTTATCCGATCAATTAACGAAATTACGGCAAAACGCTCGAAATCAGACCCCGAAATCACAATTCCACACGGCACACTTACCCACTCTTCAGCCTTGATATTTTCATTATTTTTCATTTTAATATCATAATATCTTGATATTAACTTTATCGTAAATAATATTTAATCGTTTACCGTAAAATAATTATTTAACGCGAGTCAATTACGGAACAACAATTTCAAAACTCAACACCTTTATTTGGCCTATATTACACGGCTCAACTCCACTTAGCACTCACCAACAACTTTTCACTTTACAACAAATCAAAATAAGATCCAAACATCACTTTATTTAATCGTTCTTCGTGTTCTTCATCGTTCATCAACCGTTCTTCATCGTTCTTGAGCAAAACCTCCATAAATCCTTCATTTCTTAATTAAATCCTTCCTACTTTATATTTCTAGGATCTCCTCTTCGCTCTCCATCTTCTAGTACGGTTTATTTTCAATTCCGTCAAGATCGTTTTCAACATTTAATTATGGAAAATTAAGTTTAAGTTCTCATAATTGTTTTCTTGTTATTTCTTATAGGGGAAGAGTTTGAAGACGAATTTGGAGACTCTTATATTTTGGGTGAAGACTAGTAGAAGGGTTTTCTTATTATATATTTCTTATTATTATTTTGGTGCTAATTATTTTGGCTAGCTAAGGTAACGATTCCGTTTTACTCGACGAATTAATGTCACATAGCCTTAGTTTTGTTTTTTGTAGTCTTTAGTTTTGGCTCATGTTATAGTATTTATGATTTTAGCTAGTAATATAGCCTTTAGTTTTATTTATTTGGATTTTGGTTCATCTTTAATTTTGGTTCATGTTTTTATGATTTATGGATGTTTAGTTAGTAATATGTTAAGTAGTAATTATTATGTTGTTTTATGATTTTTATGTTGTATGGAATTTTTGTGATGTTTGATGATTTTTGATGATTTTATGTTGTATGAATTTTTATGATGATTTCGTGTTCTTGATGATTTTTAAGTTGTAGTGAATTTTTATGTTGATTTATTGTTCTTGATGAATTTTTATGGTTTTTCATAAGTTATGATTTTTATGTTGTTTATGAACTTTTAACAAATTTAGTGTTCTTGAAGAATTTTAATGATTTTTACTAAGTTATGATTTTTATGTTGTTTATGAAATTTTAACAAGTTTAATGTTCTTGACAAATTTTGATGATTTTTAATAAGTTATGATTTTGTATGATGGATGTTAAAAAGGGTGTTTGATGATTAAAAACAAGTTTGGAATTGATTTGGTTGGATTGATGATGGAACCGAGAAAGGGGTGAGAACCGGGTCCAAACCAGACCGGTCCAGGCCGGTTCAGACCCGGTCTGGGTTGGTCAAGGTGGGTCCGGGTTTTGGTCTTTGGGTTGTGTCGATGTTTGATTGATTGGTTGTTGTTTTGACGGGTTTTAAATACGTTAAAGCATGCGGGAATTATTAAGAAACGGTTTTAATGAAAGTTATAAAAATCTGCCATTTTTCAGCCAAAACAGCCCGTGGGCCCATCCAGGCCCATATTGGGTCCGGCCCAATTCAGCCCGTGGGTCCCACCTTGGGACTCGTGTCGGTTTTTGAGTTATCGTCATTTTTTATCGTGTTTTGTAATATTTAGCAAGTGGGAAATATTAATAAGTAAAATATTTAATTAAAAAGGTTTTCATAAAATTATTATTTCTCACATGTTAGAAATTATAATACGAGATTGTAGTTTACGTTGAAATCATTTAAGTCAAGCGGGTTTTGGGTATCATATGATAATTCACATGTTAGAAGTAGTAATAAAATAACATGTAATGAATATGTTGATTTTATGTCTATGTGATAAAGACTCTGCTTCTAGCCGGTTTGATCCAACGGGTTTGGTCAAACTAAGATCTAGTCAGCCCCGATTTGACTTATGACCCGTCGCGGGACTCGGGTCGGGGATTTGTCTTCAAGTAAAGTTGTATTTAAATTACTGAATTAGCCTTAGTAGATACGAGGCGATATGATATTTGATTATTATTGATATGCAGTTAGTCACATGATAGGATGTATTCCCGTGACGGTTTGTTTATATGGTTGGTGTCGTGTTGACTAAGTACCCATAGAGAATTATGGATATATGGCGTCTTGACCATTCTAATTCTAAATGAGTAGCTTGGACCATGACATTGATAGGCCGTACTATCTTTAACGAGCATATAGTTCACCGCTTGATAGCTTTTGTGTCTCTGCTTGGTGGGTTTATATCCAAGTCGGGGCATGGCTGCCTATTTCATTTTGGGAATGGAGCCAGCTTAAGTACTAGCCATCTCTGCTTAGGGGGTCGCCTAGTAGAGTTTCTCATAGACGGTTATGTCATGGGACGGGGAATGGAATAGCTGTTGTCGCTATGTCTGATCAGTCTAGGACTAGGATGTTTTCCTACCTTGTGGTATAGCCTCGAGTTACAGAAGTCGACTATTGGCCGTGCTAAGAACTTATGCCTGTTTGTAGACGTATTGGTCTTTCATGTATGTATGATTCTATGAGTTCTAGAAGGTGAGATGCAAGCCGGCTAGGATTGATAGAGTTTGGATAAACGGTTGTTAACTGATTCACATGATTACGTGTTGATTAGGGTTTGAGTGTATCAGGGCCATGTTACTTGGTAACCGCTGAGCCAGTATACCAGCTTCCCTACCTCGAGTTATATTTTATTACCGTATTCACATGATAGCTTTCATATGCTAGGTTACATGTTAGTTAACTGTTTCATAACATGAAAAGCATATCATATATGTTAAGGTTTTGTATTTTCTATATACATTGCTTTTATGTTATTCATGTTTCATTAAACTCGACATTTCGTGGCTGGGAGAACTCGGATTTACTCCCCACTGACTGTGGCTTCCGTGTTTATATTTAATGCTGTCGAACAGGTGGTGTTGCATATTTGGGGTACATGGACGAGCTAGCGAGTGAAGTTTACCTTGGACCTATATTCGGTTCATAGTTTGTATATTATTATACACTAGTTTATTTCCGTATTTATACGGGAGATATGTCTCCCGCCTTGTATATTTCTTTTGTAGAATTTTATTCCGTATTGTAACGAACCTTTTTATTATGTAATGACACCTTCGTATTGTATTCGTATCTTTTATGTATTTAAAATATTTTTTCTTTCCGCAAATTTGAGGGTGTCACAATGATATTTCTCCGATGTGGGAGAATTCCTCTATTTATACATAGTATATTAACCACAATTACATTATTTTTCAATGTGGGACAAATAACTTATTTAGTTGCATGTACACCATTAAAATATTTATTTATGATGTTATCTTAAATTTTTATTTATGATATTTTCCTTAATTAATTTTGATGATGTAAATTTCATTAAGGCGGAGATAATAATACAAACTTTTAAGAGTCCTGTAAGATAATATTTAAGAGATTCAAAAGATTATGGGTGAATATCTAACTTTGAAAGAGGACTCATTTTCACAATATTTTTTTTTGTGAAATGAAATGTAAAAGGTTTTATATAAAAATTATAAGCATCACTTGAATATAATATAGGAAATGTATATTGAAATAAATAAAAGATTTTTCACTTTATTTTTTTATGATACATTCCTAAATTCATTTTTGATAATGTAGGTTTCACTAATGTTGATACAAACTTTTAAGAGCTATTTAAGACAATATCTAAGAGACTCAAAAGATTTGGGTTGATATCTAAGTTCTAATGATGACTTCTATTTATAATTATAGGATTATCTCACCTTAGGATAATTTTACGATGTGAGACAATTATACTATTTATACGTAACATATTTACCATACTTGTATTATATTTCAATGTGGGACAAATAACTTATTAAGTAGTACACCATCAAAATTATTACTTATATGAGTACTTTCCTAAATTTCCTAAATTATGTTTGATGGTTTAAATTTCATTATTGTGGAGATAAAATACAAACTTTTAAGAGTTCATTAAGACAATACTTAAGAGACTAAAACGACTCCAATTTATAATCATATTTTTTATCACTTCACCTCATGATATTTTCCGACATAGGATAATTTTACAATTTACACTTAGTATATATATTTATCACAAATGCATTATTTTTCAATGTGAGACTAATCACACATTAAGTAGTTTATCATCAAAATTATTATTTATGATACTTTCTAAATTAATTTTTAATAATGTAAATTTCACTATTGTGACGATTATAATACAAATTTTTAGAACTCTTCAACACAATACTTAAGAGACTTAAAAAATTGTGGGTTTATACCTAAGTTCAAGGATGATACTATTTATAATCATAGAATCACCATATGTTATAGTAATTTTTTGATGTGGGACAATCTACTATTTATATGTAATATTTTCAACATACATACATAATTCTTCAATGTGAGACTAATAAAAAACTAAATAGTACACCATCTTTTTCTATATTAGAATAATAAAAGAATATTTTAAAGGTCACTTATTATATTTTAAAAGTCTTTTATTAACAATATAAAAAAAATGATTATATTTATGATCACTCCACCTTATGATAGTTTTTCAATGTGGGATAATTTTATTATTTATACATAGTATATATTCACCAGTCACCATAGCTACATTGTTTTTCAAATAACACATTAAATAATTTATCATCAAAATTATTATTTATGATAATGTTCTAAATTAATTTTTAATGATGTAAATTTAACTATAATTTAGATTATAATACAAACTTTTAAGAGCTCTTTAAGACAATATGTAAGAGGCTCAAAAGATTTTGGGTTGAATTTTTATTTCCAAATATGATTCCTATTTGTAATCATAAGATCACTCACCTTATGATAATTTTCTGATGTGGGATAATTCTACTATTTATAAGTAATATATTCACCATACCTACATTATTTTTCAATGTGGGACAAACAATATACTAAAAATTACACCAAGTATGTGCAAATAAATAGTATGAGTTTCTATACTTTCGAGGGTTTTTTTTTACCACGAATGTAACTATATTATCTTCATAATTTTTGTAATGATACTTAAAATTTTTTTAATAATACTTTTCTAAATTAATTTTTGATAATGTAAATTTAACAATTGTGAAGATGATAATACACAAACTTTTAAGAGATCTCTAAGAGAATAATTAAGAGACTTAAAATATTTCACTTGGATATATAAGGTCAAAGGATGATTCACATATATAATTATAGGATCACACACCTTATGTTAATTTTACGATGTGGGACAATTTTACTATTTATACATAGTATATTCATCACATCTACAAACTTTTAAGAGATCTCAAAGATAATTTTTAAGAGATTCAAAAAAATTTGGGTTAATACCTAAGGGTTAAGGACGACACCTATTTATAATCATAGGATTAGCCACTTTATGTTACTTTTTCGATGTGGGATAATTCTACAATTTATACGTAATATGTTTACCACATATACATTATTTTTCAATGTGAGAAAAATAATATATTAAGTAGTACACCATCTTTTTTTTAAAATATATATATCTATTATTTTTATTTTATATAATAATTAAAAAATTATCCACTTAATTTTTTATATCCAAAGTATTATTTCTGAAACTTTCCTAAATTAATTTTTTATGATGTAAATTTCATTATTATAAAGGTAATAATACAAACTTGTAAGAGATCTCTAAGACAATACTTAAGAGACTCAAAAGATTTTGGGTAGATACATAAATTTCAATTATGAAACCTATTTATAATCATAGGATCACCATATCTTAAGGTAAATTTTCGATGTGGGACAATTCTACTTTTTATATGTAGTATATTCACCACACCTACGTTATTTTTCAATGCGGGACAAATAACATACTAAGTACTACATCATATTTTTCTATAAATTAATTATTTCTTGAATACTACTAAACTATTATACTAATATTAGTATAATAAAAAAATATTTTAAAATTCATTTATTTAATTTTCATATACTTAGGTTATAGTTATATGATCTTTTAAATGATATGGTAGTAAAAAATACAAAATTTATACTCTAATGAAAGCATTTTTCGTTAAAAATTCAAATATATAAGTTTCGAAATGTTTTGCATTATAAGTTTTTTGTAAGATTGATAATCAATTTTTTCTTACGTAAGTAATAGTTGTGATATTAAAAATATTACATAGTATCTTTTTCGTAATTTAGGAAGATTTTAAAATATACTTTCTAAAAATTGAAAAAGATGATGTTGACCAATAGAATTGCTCGAAAAAAGCCTCTTTTATATATATACTAGATTTCATGCCCGTGCAATGCACGGGGCAACGTTAATGTCTTTTTCATAATTTTCCTATAACCGTCAACTTATAAAAATATACTTTCGAAGTAGATTTATCACAATTACATTATTTTTCAATGTGGGACTAATAACACATTAAGTAGTTTATCATCAAAATTATATTTGTGATATTTTTCTAAATTAATTTTTAATGATGCAAGTTTCACTATTGTGACGATTATAATACAAATGTTTAAGAACTCTCCAACACAATACTTTAAAGACTTAAAAAATTGTGTACACCACTTGAATATAATATAGGAAATGTAAATTGAGATAAATAAAAGATTTTTCACTTTATTTTTTAATGATATTTTCCTAAATTAATTTTTTATGATGTACGTTTCACTTATGTAGATACAAATTTTTAAGAGCTCTTTAAGACAATATTTGAGTCTATTGTGTAGAATAGTACCAGAAAGTGTGAAAAAAATTGTTTTCATGGTCGCAAGTTCGCAACTATATACTACTTTGTTTGATGAGTGTTATATCCATGTATATATATGAGATTGATGTGTTAAACAACTAACTGCAAATCTATTATTTTATCTAGGAGTTTGGCTTACATTATTCATTATTTCTCCCCCTAAATTAATTAAGAAAAAAAAGGTAATGCATGCAATGTTTTTCTCACAAATCGTTCGGTTACAAAGACTGTTCTATCACATGCATTTATGTCTAGCTTCGTAGTAAATCATTTTGAAAGTAACTTGTAGACGAAGGATGTTAGCCAATTTTTCAACTGAAAGTCGAGTTACCTCTATCAACCAAATTTTGTGCTTGTATAGCTCTTACTTATAGATAGGGGTAGCTTAATTATCGTCCTAGCATAGATTAAAAATTAATCTAATAAATTCAATTTTTTAATCTTTTTTGTGACTAATAAATAAATAAATTTGTGTAAACGAATATTTGTTCAGGTATGAACATAATCTACATATCAGAAATTCTAAATAATAATTAATAAAAAAAAACAAAGTGCAATCAATATAAACCAAGTGGTCTCTCAATAACGTAGTGAGAGTTTGTCTCTTTAAAACTTTTGTGTACTCACAATCCTCATTCTAAAATAATTTGTAGATTATTTTATCGTAAACTAACATTTGCTACCTATGTATCGTTGCAACTTGGTCATTATCAATTTAAGGCTAGAATATAAAAGTGAAAATATTAATCAAATTTATACTCGTGTGAGGAAATAGGATTCCAAGTGAACACAACAGTCTTTTGTATACAATTCATATCTACTACTCCTATTATACTCCGTAGTTTTTGATGAACTTATTCCGTTAATCAAGAATAACATAGGATTATTAATAATTGACATTGATCAAAATAAAATTACCTTGGTGTTGTCCACAAAATCTTATACAATTGAGTTCACGCACACGTTTCACACATACATTAAAATAGGTTATCAACTTTTAGAACGTCAAAACTCAAAACATTAAAAAGGTATTGTCAAAACCCTACAAAATTACCTTACGACGAAATCAATCTTTCTTAACGCCATGATACCTACAAACGAATAAAAATTGGCTGTTAAATTCAGTCATCAAATAAAAAGATGCACGTATAAATAAACATGCACATATACACAATAACATACGGAGTAATATAAATTTACATGCACATATGTAAAAAAAAAAGTCAAGTTCTGAATATTGGGGAAACTAATATATATAAAGTACAGATGCACGGGCCTATAAGTAATTTTATATTGTATATAACTTTATATATATTTTAGCAATAAAAATAGATTTAATTGTACAATTAAAAAAGCATTGATATTAAACGTACAAAAAAAAATTATAAGAAAATTAAAGGTACTGAAAACTTACCGAATAATTTATTGATCGTTGTATCTTCATCGGAATCATACAGAGTAATATATCTTAACCTACACATAAAATAGATAAGACTTGTTAGAAAATCATTAGTGAATAATTTGATTCAAAGCAAAAACAACGTATTTGTAGACTAATGCTACAATAATATTTAAACACAATATAAACCGCAAGATTCAAATAAATAAACACAACAAAAGTAAGAAACATAAATAAAAACAATATAACGTGAAGTGGTGATTATTAATTTTTGAATGAAAATACATGAATATATATATAAACATATTAACGTAATAGTGTTTGCTTAGGTTTCTGTACATTAATTTTATCCAATCTAACTTTCATGGTAGAATTTTATAATCTTCAGATTTAATTATATTAATTATATTTTTAGGTGTTGTAGTGGATCACCATTTTTGTGAGAACATGGAAATATGGAAATATGGAAATATGGAATAGTTGTATATCACATTCCGTATTTTATAGGTTGTAGGATACATCCAATTTTTTATATGCTAATTTTGCATACAATGGAAATACATTAATATATTTATATGGGTAGTTTGTATAATTTGGAATGCTAAAGTGTTTTCGAAAAGTTGGAGACTCTGTAATCGCTCGAAAAAAGCTTCCTTTAATAATATAGATAGATATTGATTTAATATTTAATTAGCCTAATAAAATTATGTGTAAGGTAGTTTTATCAATAAAAAATAAAATAGTGTTTTGAAATAGTTGGAGACTCTCTCGTTGCCTGAAAAAAGCCTCTTATATATATATATATTGATTCCGTTAAATTTTAAGGCGGATATACTCATCTTACGGTAAAATTAACTGAGTTAGAATAAGCAATAGGAATAATTTAAAGGCGGCAGTCGGGTAGGGTAAGATCGGCTTCGGGTCAGATCGGGTCATGCTACCATGCCAGTCGAGTCAGGTTGGGTTCCGGTCGTTAACGGGTCGGGTCATTTCGGGTCAAATGATGTATCGGGTCAGATCGATTTATTATCTGATCTGGTTATTTTATCGCATTACTTCTAATTTTGATCATGATATTTAGTTTAGTTACTTCATTATTATAAGTCAAGCGTATCAAATCTAAAAACTAAATTATTTTCATTTTGATCAATATTAAGCTTAATAGTTGTTAGGTCATCAATTTAATCGGGTTAATATCGGATCGCGTATAGTTCGGGTTCAGGTCACTGATAATCGGGTCACGTCGGGTTACGGATTGATATAATGCTGACGGTATTTGAACTAAGGTAATCTAATAAGGATTAGTAGTTTTACTCGTTTTTATCTTACTAGTGCGAAGATACGTGATATTTGATATTTGTTATTGTTGATAGGTTTAATACTTTTACCTAAATTATCGTAAAACAAAGATCAAGTGTGACTCTTCAAATAACCTATCCTTATTTATAAGAATGCTTGCTTATTCATACAAATATACCGAACAATACACTGAATACAGCTCTTCTAGTGGTACTCTAAATCAGAGATTATTTGGAAAAGGATCAATTTGATTTTGGTATGAAATACTGTGGTTTCCTCACATAAATCGCATGACCATATGAGGAATCTCACATAACCATATCCGTCTTAAGAGAGGCTAGTTGCTGTTCGAAAAGCTCTCGTACAGAAAAGAGAAAACTACATCATCCGCAACAATAGAGCCTTTCCCAAATGATTTAAAAAAGAAAAATTACGACAACAAAGGCACTTAGAGGAGAACTTTCTAATTTCCTAGTCAAGGAGTCGAACATTGAAACGAATAAAGAGTATAGGTTGATCGGCTCAAGCGATCAGCCATCAATTACAATCTAAAAGAACTATTAGAGGCTTAGAGCAGTGGAAAAATTACTTCCTAAAGCCATGACCGATTGACCGCTAACCAGCCATCGGTACTACCAGTTAATCAGCTTAAGCCTTAGAGTTGTTCAGTAGGTTGGTTTACACAGATTACACGACGAATACATCATCATACACATTGCAGTGCCATACAAAAACTAACACTGTTATAGCAAATATATTAACTCCTACAACACAGTTCACGGTTTCCATGGCGCGGGAGGAGGTGGAGGGTTCGGGAACATTGGTGGCACTGCTGAGAATATGGTGTTCTTATCTATGCCGACATCTTTATCGCCTGAAAGTGCGACAAGGGCAGCCACTAAGCCGGCGTTCCCAGCAATCGTGGGCTCTGTGTAGTTATAGTTAGAACGAATGTCGTGGAATCCATCGTGCCTGTCTGGGCCTGCGACCATGGCTCCAACCACGGTGTTTGGGTTTGGCTTCTTACTGTCCCTCCATTTCCAGCCGCCTTTGCAGTTGTACTTGATCTTGTTCTTAGGAATCGATGCACCTCTGTGGTGCACGTGCTTTGGATAGTGGTTACCAAAACCAACTAAATAACTCATTTTCCGAGGATTCTTGCCAAGAATGTAATTGATCTGCAAAAATGGTGAACATACATTTTAGGAAACTTTATAGACGTTAGCAGTTGAAGCTATATATATGATACTTGCTCCAGGTAATGTTTTCGGTTCTTGAGTTGGCCGTTTGACTAAATTTCACAATTAGGTACTTTAAGAACAGGATTCAAATTAGTATCATTAGATTTTTACCATTGCTGCTTTCCGAGAGTACCTGAGTCTGAGCAAATTCACGCAAGACATTGCTGGTGTAGAAATTGGGACCACATCTCCAGCCCGGCGTATCAGAAGCGTCAAGATAATCACTATATAGGGTGGCCAAGAACGCGGCATTTACTACGTACTGCAGAGGTTGAGGTCTTCCATGATTCAACTGGATCAAACCCCCTAGACAATTTGAGCAGCAACACATGCAGTTAGATGAGGGTCGCAAAAGAACTAAAAAAGCTCGAGGAAAACAAAGAAGCTAACCTTTTGTTCTGTTAAAGCTATTGAAATAGGGCAAGTAGGAGCACATAATAATCCCAGTCTGATTGTGGTAAGATGCAAGCATTTCTTCGTAAGGATAGCCAGGGCTCAAAAACAACCTCAGACGGCTCAGAAGCACCTGAAGACAAAATTAAACTCATTCACACAATGGGTATATGATAAGTTAAAGCATGTGATATAAGGTAACAAGCCAAAACACAACACGAACAAAGCGTATAAAGATCCTTACAAAAGCAATAAAAACATGCACTTAAGGTCACTAAATAGACTCATTGATGGATCATGTAGAAGGATCTGGGTTCCTGGACATCGTTAAGCTAGTTTCTTTTGTGCATCTTGTGCCCAGAAAATTAAATCAAAAATATTTCTATGGAATAGCTTAATTTTTTCTTTCCAAGGAACACCACAAAGAATATTCTGGTTCACCAACTGATCAATATGCTTTCAAGTTTCATCTACGATTATTATTTACATGCGAGGTCAAACGAACAAGCTTAAGGGATAAATAATTTCAACGTGCAGAGTACTATCATTCACACAAACTTATGTTGGCATAAGAGGTCCATGCAGCTCAAGCAATATAATCACATTCGAGAGGGCAATCATTGTGATGAGGAAGGACATCCCCGAGATGTAGATCAAATCATCATGATCAACGGTGACCAGGTGTTCACCATGAAAGGCTAATAAAAACCACAAATAGCACCAATTATTTATTTTTCATTTCGCCTGAAACTAAAATTCACTATTCTTCAACTTTCGAACACGATAGGTTACAAAATGGCAGCACGATGCGATTCTCGCCACAACTATCATTACTGATTACTCATAGAACGGCCTATTGACACATCGCCTTAGACACTTCATCGGCTCTAGAGTAATGTTTTTTATACGAAGAACCAGTTATAATTTATAAATGTATATAGCTCATGATCCTCCATTTTCCTGTAAATAACTCGCAGAAGAATAGAAGGAAGTAACTTACTTGAGCTCCTGTGAGCTTGTTATCCCAGCTAAACACACCATAATCTGGACCTCCAACGAATGCACCAGCATGCTTAGCCATTTTCGGATGAGTTGCAAGAGATAGGTATGTATTGTTTCCCGTCGCAAAATACAACCAAGCTCCACCCCAAACAAACTCATCCCAGTACATGGTGGAATTATAAAAAGTCTCAGCCTCTACCCCAGCACTATATCTACCTCTTTGGTTCCTTGCAAATGCATAAAGTGTTTTAGCTCCATGCACAAGTTTCTGAGAATAGGCCCTGTTATCCTTGAAAACAATCGATGCAGCAGCCAAGGAAGCAGCCATTTCAGCAGCAAGATCCGAGCAGCTACTGCATACTGTTACAGGGCGGGGATAGTCAATATCTTCCGGACGCATCCAACAGTAATGGTCGTTGTGAGTTGTGCTTCCATGAGAAGTATCACCGTCCCCAACCTGTCACAACAAGACGACTCAAAAGCTTCAAATCCATAACCAGATAAAAAAGGGAGCATTTTAAGAAAGTGCAATGGACTTCCAAAACAAAAATCCGGGTATACCTGAGACACAAGCCTATCAATAGAATCAGCCGATGAATTAAAGGTCTTAAGAAAGAAATCAGATCCCCACTTAATAATCTCCCTAACATGATTGAGCTCACCAGCAGCCTCATACTTGGCACTGTATTCGATCACACTCCAACTCAGCATAGTCATAGCAAAAGAGGCAGGGAAGTTAAACTTGATGGCATCCCCGGCATCATAGAACCCGCCCTTCAAATCCTTGAATATAGTGCCTGTATCAGACTTGCCGTCATTTAAGCACGAATTCCCCCTCCACGAAACATTGTTGTGCTTGGGTAATTTACCCGCTGTTAAAAACACAAACTTAAGCTCATTACCCAAGTCTCCAAACATAAACAAAGCAATTAGTTGAACCAAACAGTCAACACATTAAAAAATTGGCCTTTCCACCATTTCTAGATCAGTGATTGATAAGCTCACAATTCTACCGGTTAACTTAGTAGTTTTTAGGACAATAAGACGATAGGGTGAAGCGGTATTGATGGATTTAATCCATTATTACCAACTCCGAGTATCATGATCATAATGGAGTTTTAAGCGGCTTTAAAGCGGTGCAAGAGACCCAACTAAGTCCCAAGGAAGGCTAGGAAACATGCCAAGGAAGAACAAGTCAAAAGCCATCCAAAGAAAGAACAAAGAAGAAATCAAGGGAAAAAAATCAGCCATTTGGGCGCACCGTGCGCCCTGGTGGAAGCACCCCAGGCGCACCGTGCGCCCCTTCTGACGAGCTTCAGCTTTGTTACGGGCTTTCACCAAATTACAGCCCATTAATTCTCTATTATGTGTGGACTATATAAAGATGAAAACACTAGGTTTTCATTATCTTATCTCATAATTTATGTTTGTCTTGTGAAACAATTAATCAAAGTTGTAATCTTTGGATTTTTCATCTATTTTGGGGTTTAGATCTAGAATGGGCAACTAATCTTATTTCTTAATCCAATCCTCAAAGGTGTAATCTTTTGGTTGTAAGACTCCTAATCTTTCCCTAATTATTGTTATTATTGTTAATCCCTTGTGTTTTATGTTGTTGGATTTGGAAACTTGTTTGATTAAAGTAATTAAGTGTGATTTCCTTGTTATCTTAATCTTACCATTTTCCTAATCTATTGTTGTTAGAATCATTAAGTGTGATTTCCTTGTGATTCTATTTTTGCAACTCCTTGTAATTGAATTAGTGAGTGTGATTTCCTCCTAACTTGACTTACAAGAAATGGATTAACTTGCGATTTGGTATTAATTGTGTTCATTGTGCCTAATTGCTCTTATTGAACCTCTCATGCTTTTCTCTTCTTATTAGTTGAATCAATGTATGTGATTTCTACTTGGAATAATTAATAAGTTGGTTGATGATTAAGTGTGATTTCCTTGTCATTTACCACTATTTAGGAGGTTTAGAAGATTAATCTGGAGAATTGATTGAGTCTAGGATCAACCATTTGAGGACCATCTATAGGATTGGGTTAAGTTTTTCTCAACTTGATTATTTTCATCCTCTAATTGCTTTATTGTGTTGCACTCTTATTTGAATTTACTTGTTTTTGAATCAAAATCAAAACCCCCCTTTTTACATATTGTTTGTTACTTGTGCATCTATTCTAGTTACTCTTTTAATTACACAATTGCATTCCCCCTTCCCTTGGGTTCGACCCTTGCTTTCCACTTTACTTTAGTTTAATTAGTAGGTAATTAGTAAGGTTATAAATAGTTAATTTGACCGCCTTTAATAGCGACGTTTTAGGCAAGTCAATGATGTTATAACTTATTGTTAAAATCATCTTTTAATATATTCCATTTTTTCGCTTTAAATAGTCGTGATCTTAAATCAAAATTACTACTACTAGTGGATAAAAACAACGATTCAACGAACTTGTTAAACTAGTACTCTCTACATCATAATCATTTGTTTACATTTTCTATTCTTTGTAAGAGTTGTTTAATTATAGCCAAACAAATGATCGGAGATATACTCCTTCCGTCTCTTCAGTAATTTACTTTTTTACTTTTCGAGCAAATATTGTTGAAAGGTAAATAAATAATTATAACCGAAGATTATATTCCAAATAAACTCTAGATGAACTCAAATCACTCCAATTACAATTGATTATCTTAACTAAACCAACGAACTCATAAAACTACAGTTAACAGTGTAAAATTACAGTATACTCCGTAATTTTTGTATTTTAATCAGAGGTAAATAAATGATTGAACGATACGGAAAATACAACCCTGAGCATTGAAAAACATTTTACATTATACTCCCTCCAGTCCATAATATAAGTCGCTTTAATTTATTTCATAAGAATTAAGAATGTATTGGGAATAGACGTATTATTAATTATGTGTTATAAATGGTCTTTGAAATAGAAAAAACAATAATTTTAACAAACAAAATGCTTAAATCACCACTTTTTTCTATTATTTAGTGTTTCGAAAATTAAAAATAACATCTAATACATACCACCTATAAATGTTTCTAAAAATGACATATTATAGAACGAAGGGAGTACCGTCTTATTATGTGTGACACGTATTTTAATCAAATGTAAATAAATAATCGGTAAGTAACAAACAACGCTGAGCATTGAAGAACATGTTGTATTCTTAGTGAGACGTATTTTAATAAAAGGTAAACAAATAACGGAGACGGAACATTAACATACAGCGCTGAGCATTGAAAAACATAAGAGCCTTATGAAGAGCAACAGTATAATTATCTGGTGGCGGAACTTTCCGATGATGTTTCGGCGCAACTTTAACAATAAGAGCAATAAATCCAGCAATCAAACCAACAGCAACGATACTACCAACTGTCCATAAAAAGATCTCTCTACTAACAATAAGACAACCAAGATCAACATATTTTTTCTTCTTTTTTTGCTCAGTGGGGCCCAGTAACCAGCTTTGTTGAGTTTCATCGAGTTGGCGAGAGGAAGATAACGCAGCTCGGTCGTAGTCGTGGAGGTTGCGGCTTCTGTCGTCGTCCGTTGCGGAGTCGGCGATTTCTAATGGGCCGCCCCATGGATCTCGCCCGTACATGCTCATTTTAAAATGAGTCGGAAAAGTGGTCTCTCGATAACTTAGCGGGATTGAGGAGTAAATGTGGGAAGTAAATGGGAGGAATAATTGTGTGAGGTGGTGGTGTTGAGGATTTATGTTTTATTTTGTTGTTGGATTGGATATTGTATTATAATTGAATGAAGCTATGAAATTAGTATGGGTGTGATTCGGATTTAAAGAATGTTTTCAGTTTAGATTCATTTTTATTATTAATTATTACCGAGTAATATACTACCTCTCTTCAATTCCACTCTACCGTGTAAAACACGCGTTGACAAACGTGAAAAAGTAGAGTGGTAGAGTGGAATTGAATAGAGGATGGTATAAAGCTAAATATTTGTTTGTGACAGACGTTTTTTCATTATAAGCTTGTGACCTGTTACAAATGTAAATAAGAGAGAGCTTGTCAAGACTTTATGATTATAAGTATAGAAGTTTAAATTATATTTTTATTTCCGTTTTTTTATGAAGTGAGTTGTGAGGGGGATATTGATGCTGACGGAATTTAAACTTGAGTCATGAGCATTATTTTTCATAACTTTAGGCACTTTAGCGATTAAACTAGTTAAGATATGTGAGATAGAAGCTTAGTAAGATAAGATGTTATGATGATACGAAGTGGATTAAACCACATTAGAACTTGCCTTTATTTTTGGACCATCTTTTTTAAATACTAATTTCCATACCTTAATAAAATCATTATTAAGGTGGGTTTTCATGAAGACATGACAAAACTTACTCCGTACACCATACTCTCTCTAAACTCTCTCTCTGCTCCTTAATTCCTATGTTCACCATTGCCGCAGGTCTCCCCCCGGAGACCACACTGGACGACGGTCGACTGCAACCAGATCCAAAGTTCGATTTAGAGTTCCCCTCTTTAGGAAAAAACTCTAAAAGAAAAATCCTCCATTTAACAGATTTCTTATCCAACGGAGAAGGTTCGAACTCAGAATTAAATGAGCCCCAGTTAGTACAGAAACCCACCAGTTAGTACAGATTTCTTATCCAACGGAGAAGGTTCTTATCCAACGAATGCTTTGCCAGAAAGCATTTACAGCAATCTTAATGAAACTATAGGGTCAGATATGGTCACATCGTCTAACGATAGTCCGAAGTTCGGGGAATGGATGTTAGTTAAGAAACCTCCTCGGAAACGTCTCCCAGTTACGGGAAACAAGATCAGCGTCCCAAGCTCTCATTCGGAGCCAAACAACAGTAGTTTTAAATTTGGTAATAACCAGGCTACAGTGGGTTCAAGGTTTCGGTCATTGAGCGTCGACGAGCCACAGGCGAATTCAAACACGATGCTCCCACCCAGAACTGCAGCTAATCAAAATAGCGAGTCTAGTGGCTTTCCTAATTCCGGTAAGAATATGGAAAATATTCCCAGTTCCTCAAATCGCTCCTTAAATCGATCCTCCAATTCTTCTAATAGGAAAATCATTCCAAAAAAAAATTCCCTTCCTAATAAGGCACTGCAAGATATTTCCAATTCCTATGATCTTCATAATAAAAATAGTTGCAGTATTAGTATAAATAATGATCTTAACGTTAATCATACTAATAAGGCAATTATAGGTCAAAATAGTGCACTAAATAATACTCCCTCCATTCAAGTCCAAATACAACATTTCTTTTTTTGACACTATTCATGAGTGAAGTGAATTTTTACGATTTCTTGTAATATGTAAGATAAAATATGGTCATGTGGGATCTTGTTTGATTCGCCTTTATAAGTACAATAAGAATATCAAATTTTTATATTTTTTTATAATGTAAAACTCGAGATATTTAAGTTACAATTCGTGCGTTGGCAAACGTGTAAAAGAGAAATGTTGTGTTTGGAATTGAATAGAGGGAGTACCAGTTTAGAGGAAAATAATATTGCACTAAATAATTCCAGACTAGAGGAAAATAATAGTGCAGAAAACAGAGTCCTAAACTTCGCCAGTCATCAATCCAGCAAAAACGCAAACAATAACGCATCCCCTGTTTTCAATAAAAAGCTAACTGATTTTTCCCCGAGAGTAGAAGTTCAGAGTCATGGAGAGGCACATCTCCTACCACGACCACCGCCTTCCCCAGCCGAAATTTCTACCGTCCCTACCTCAGTTCGCCATGATTCCTCCTTCGAGAAATCTCATGATGCTTCAAGGGAAGGAGGTACCAGTTCCGGTCCTCGGGATAGTGGTACCGGAGAGCCCGTTGGTGGAGGTCAAGTTCCTGATATCCAAAGAGACCAAAACGACGCCAACAGTGGAGCTATCGATTCCATGGAATATTAGTCAGTGCCTCTCGTTAGTAAGTAGAGCCTATCTATCTTCATTAAATTTTCTTCCTGTTTTTATGTCGGATAGAATACCAAATTTATGCCGAAACCTTCAGCCAATCACTTGTTTAGTGTGGAATATCCAAGGGACTGGTAATAAGGAAAAAATTAAGGCGATTAAGGAAGTCGTCAAAACTTATAGACCGTCAGTGATCGCTCTACTTGAAACTCATATGGGGGGCGAACATGCTGAAAAGATTAAGAGGATTATCGGGTATAATGGTCATAGCAGAATTGATGCAGTAGGATACAGTGGAGGAATTTGGATTTTCTGGAAAGACGATCAAGTAAATGTTCAAGTAGTTGAAGAGCACAGCCAGTACATCACTATGGAAGTGTCTCGGTTGGGAGATAATCCCTGGTTTTTCTCCGCGGTATACGCGAGCCCAGACCCGTCGAATAGAAGGGAGCTCTGGCGAGAACTGGAATCCTATGCTAAGAACAATAATATGCCCTGGTTGTTAGCAGGTGACTTTAATGAGACCAGATCGTTGAGCGAAAGACACGGAGGGAATAATTCTATGGCAAGGAGATGTGAATTATTCAACAATTGGATAGAAAACTGTGACCTACTGGAGCTCGCCTTCACAGGTCCGGCTCATACTTGGGCCCGAGGTAATTCTAGCAGGACTCGTCAGAGCGGGAGACTGGATAGAGCTTTGTGTAATACTGACTGGGGGACTCTGTTTGAGAATGCTATGGTAAAACATCTTCCCGCATATCAATCGGATCATTCACCATTGCTTATTTCTCCTAATGGGTTCGCCCCTTTAAGTTCGGTTCATAAACCGTTCAAGTTCCAGGCTGCGTGGTTAACACATGAAAAATTTAAAGAGTTTGTTGAGTCAAATTGGCCTCGGTGGGGATCCTTCCCAAGTCGCCTTAAAGACCTCTCGGATAAGCTTCAGGTTTGGAACTCGGAAATCTTTGGTAATATTTTTAGACGGAAAAAAGTTCTTCTTGCTCGCATAGAGGGGTGCCAGGTTAAGCTATCCGTAAAACGAGATAGTGGATTAATCAAATTGGAGGCTAAGTTGAGGAAGGAGCTAGATGAGGTGATGGAGCAGGAGGAAATTCTTTGGTATCAAAAGTCGAGAGTAGATTTTATTAAAGATGGGGATCGCAATACTTCCTTCTTTCACATTAGCACGTTAGTTCGAAGGTGGCAGAATAAAATTTCATCGCTTAAGAATATTGATGGCTCGTGGATTGAGGATGGGGAATTATTAAAGCACCATATCGTTGAATTCTATATGGATCTTTACAAAGAGGATGACGAAGACGGCGGAAATAACTCAGCAATTCCTTATGACTTGTTCCAGGAATTTAGCACTAGAGACTGGAATTGGTTAACCCGACCATACAAACAAGCAGAAATCGAGAATGTCGTACTCAACATGCCTACACTTAAAGCTCCTGGTCCAGACGGCTTTCAGGCTCTCTTTTATCATAAGCAATGGGGTGTAGTGGAGAAATCGTTTTGTGACATGGCCATCAACGTACTTGAATGCAAGGGTATGCCACCAGGTTTGAACGATACTCATATTGTTTTAATTCCCAAGGTCCTTGCCCCTGAAACTATTTCACAATTTCGGCCTATTAGTCTTTGTAACGTGGCCTATAAGGTTATTAGCAAAGTTTTGGCAAATCGGATTAAAAAGGTACTTCCTCGGCTTATTTCGGAAACGCAGAGTGGTTTCGTCCCCGGAAATTACCGATAATGTCGTAGTTTTCCAGGAAGCTATTCACTCCATGCGTCTTAAGAAGGGAAGAACTTCTTATATGGCAATAAAAATCGATTTGGAGAAGGCCTATGACCGTCTTAGATGGAGTTTTATACATTCCACCCTCCAAGATATGTGCTTCCCAGCCCTTATAATTGATGCGGTAATGGAGTGCGTCACCACCACAAGGATGCAGATTCTTTGGAACGGTGAGCATACGGCCCAATTTATTCCATCCCGTGGAGTTCGGCAGGGGGATCCTCTATCTTCTTACTTATTCGTAATGTGTCTTGAAAAATTGCACCAATGTATTGAAAACGAAATACGCATGGGGAAATGGCGTCCTTTCAAAGTTTGCAAAGACGGTCCGAGCTTATCTAATTTATTTTTCGCGGACGATATGGTTCTCTTTGGGGAAGCAAGTATCGAGCAAGCTAATTCTATCATGTTGGTGCTAAATAATTTCTGTAAAGCTTCCGGAGAGAAGGTGAGCATATCTAAGTCCCGAATTTATTACTCAAGCAATACATCGCAATCTACTAAGGATAGCATAAGTTCAGTGCTAGGCTTTAGTGAGACGGAGGATCTCGGTATGTATCTTGGAATGCCTACCATTAATGGGCGTGTCACCAAGAATACCTTTGCATATCTGGAAGAAAAGGTTAATAGAAGGTTGACGGGATGGTCAACCAAGCAATTGTCTCTAGCGGGTAGAGCCACCTTAGCTCAGTCCGTATTATCCTCAGTCTCCAATTATAGTATGCAGTCGGCAAAGCTTCCCCGATCGACATGCGATGCATTGGATCGGAAAACGAGACGGTTTTTGTGGGGAGGAGACGAAATTAAGAAATCGGTTCATCTTATTTCTTGGGAAGTTGTCCAAAGTAAGAAAAGCCAGGGAGGGTTGGGATTTGTTTCAGCCAGGGACTCCAACGCTGCCTTCCTCACAAAATTAGGATGGCGTCTTCTGGCGGAACCGCATAGCCTTTGGTCTCGCGTTCTAAGGTTTAAATACTGTAAGGGGCGCTGCGATTTGGACATGTTCCAGCCAAAGCAGAGTATGTCGAATATATGGGGGGGAATATCGTCCCAAGCTAAGACCATAATTAATGGGTCCTCCATTGTAGTCGGAAATGGTAGGACTACCCTGTTTTGGGATCATCCTTGGGTGGACGGATACTGCCTCTCAGACAACGCTATTTTACCAATCCCACAAATTATTTTAGGAGCTACTGTGAGCGAGATGTGGAGCGAAGTCTCAGGCTGGAAGTGGGACTTATTTTCTAATTTTCTACCTCAGGCCGATCTTCAACGAATAGCTTCTATTACCTTATTCCCGGACCCGGATTTAGAGGACTCTCTCTATTGGAAAGGTACTTCATCGGGTAAGTTCTCTATCAAATCTGCGTTGGGTTTTCTTCGAAGTCCGAGTGCTAACTTAGACCCGGAACTCCCTATTTGGCGTGTAATTTGGCGCCTCCCGGTCCAGCAACGGATCAGAATGTTTATTTGGTTAGCGGCTCATGGTAGACTTATGATTAATGTTAATCGGGTTAGACGTAATATGAGTGATGATCCACTTTGTCCGAGATGTGGGGAAGAGGAAGAAACAACTGAACATTTATTGCGGACTTGTCCATGCTCACGGCATATTTGGAATGGTTTAGCGGACTACATCCCCCCAGGAGCGTTCCAATCGTCACCAATGTCTACATGGTTAGCAAATAACGCGAGTAATAATTTTACCCATGTTTCGGACTCTTGGCCTACCCTGTTTGCTATAACCTGTTGGTGGATATGGAAATGGCGTAATGACGTTGTCTTCAGACGTCAGAATGAAATCCCAATTGGCACCCGTCACTTCATCTTAAACCAGCTTGAAGTAACCAGAAGAGCCCTGGATAAATTTGCTCTGTTCTCACCCATTCCAGCTACGGCCTTCCGTGAGGTTTATATTCGATGGTCACCTCCCCCACATGGCTGGATCCTACTTAATACGGACGGAGCGGCTAAGGGAAATCCAGGTCCAGCAGGCTGCGGGGGCATTTTCAGAGATGAAACGGGAAACTTCCTGTCAGCGTATTTCTTCGGTGGAGGGATCTGCTCTTCTATGAAAGCCGAGATGAAAGCTCTCCTTACTGGGCTAGAGTTGGCTAAAGAGCAGGGATTCAATAAAATGATTGTAAATATGGATAATCAAGCGTGTGTTCGCTTAGTAACGGAAGATCAGCTTACTAGCAACAATCTGAAATTCGTGGTGCATAAGTGCAAGGCTCTTATTAATGACTCACAGTGGGTGGTAAAGATAAGCCATGTCTACAGGGAAGCCAACAGAGCTAGCGATTGGTTAGCTAACCAAGGAGTGTTCTCAAGCACGGTCCCAACCATTCTGAATAGCCCACCGGCGGAGCTTAGATCTATAATCCGAGAGGATATTTACGGGGTGGCATTGCCCCGGTTTATTTCAGTTTAATTTCGGGATTTCCCACCTATTGTACCAAAAAAAAAAAAAAAAAAAAAAAATCATTATTAAGACGTAAAGTAAATAGTTGGTTATTAAATTTACTGCTCTATTCTATCATTTTCAAAGAAATTGAACATCTGACCTTATTATTGTTAGAGCAAGTCTCATTGAAATAAATATTGTCCGTTTTCAGTAAAGACGGATCAGGTTATTTCGCACAAAGAGGCAAGTGGAGGGCGAGTGGAAGGAGAACTCATACTTATCCGTTTTCTTTGCTTTTTTTTCAAATATTTTTTTTTAAAAAAACATCATTTTAAAGACTTGAATAACGGTTGGAGCCAGTGTCAGCTGGAGCCAGTTAGCTGATTAGACCAAACAGCCTACTAGACTGCTACCGGACAAAGACGGCTATAAACTACGGAGTACTCCTCTATTTAGCTCACAAATTCTTCCTGAATACGGACATTATCCGTCACAAGCTAAAAACGGATAATGCTCCTCTTACAATATGCAAGTGGGGATGGACAAATGGATCGTCCCACTTGCCTTCCGACTTACATATTGTGAAAGGGGCACTATTTGTCTTCAACTTGTGATGAATAGTGTCCGTCTTCAGTGAGACGAGCCGTATTTAGTTTTAGAAAGAAATTCTAAATTTATGATCTCTCACAATCTCTATTTCATTTGCAATCTCACTGACAACTTATGAGAGGTCATAAAATCGTGACGAAAAATATCCGTAAATTTATCAATTAGTTTATGAATCTTTGAAAGGTTAGTTAGTATATTGGTCATTGTCACACATATATTTTGCTATTTAAGGCTTATATATTTTGCTATTTAAGGCTTATATATCGCATTATTATCGCTAAATGTCATCTATATGTATGTGGAGGTGACTAGAGACAGTGGTATGGTGTTGTTTTGCTTGCACTTTACTGTATTTTACGCAGAGTAAAAATTGACATGACAATTACGCTTTCTTTAAAGCAGTAAAAATTGATAAAACGCCTCTGATTGAGGAAAGGTAATGAACCTTATCTTTCAAAGAAATGAAAAGGATCCTTGCTCGGAAAGAGGGTTGCCGGTTGGGGGTACTATAATCATTTAACATGGTTACAAGTTATCGGTCAATGTCAAAAGGTTCTACTCAAGTCATGACCTAAGTTAAAAACCCGTCAGCATCAAATTTACCTAGCATGTCTACATCCTACCAGAATAAGTTTTCCAGTTCTTCTATCCCATTTATAATTATCTCCCATTAATTGAAGGTTAACCTTGGTGGTGATTTTTTTCACAATATACAATCGATAACATTAACTACTTAACAGTTATGATTCAAGAAGAGCCAGAGTAATTACAGCAAAATGTATCCTGAAATATTACCAGGCACGAAAAATAAGATAGAGGAATCAGCAAATGCTAGGGCTTCAAGTAGATTGAAGATGAGATAGCCAAGGAAGCAATTTCTCATGAACGAGACGAGGTCTATCATCATGTGGACAGTGCCCTACGCCTTCTAGAACAAAGAGCGTCACATTAGGATCCTCGGTAGACAAAGACGTGAAGTATTTGCCTACTGGGCCATCAAGCGGGGTGAACGGGTCTTGATCACCCCATAAAAGCAAGATGGGTACTTTGATTTTAGGCATCAGCTGGACTGGGCTCGGCCCTGGGGGACCGGTCACTATAGATACGAAAGCATCAAGCGCACCCTCAGCATCAGCAGGTTCTCTAATTATCTGCAAATCTCAAATGATGGAAACTTGTTTAGCTCTCAATCAAACAGAGATTTTATTGAATTAACAGTTATTCAATGCAATACGAAAAATAAAACAAAAAAAACTCATAAAACTTGACTGTGTTTCTTTTTGTGGTGAATTAACACTTATCCGAGGTAATTTGCATTATGATCTTTCGGAAACAAAATCTGTGTAGTTAACTCGAGGTAAGGCAGCGTACATTGAACCCCTTCTTACCCCATCATGGTCATGAGTTAAGGCCCTTGCCCCACTTTTCGCAGGAGTTAATGCAATGGGGATAATATAGTGGATTATTAATAAGAAGGTAAACAAATAGTATTATGTGGGATATTGGATCAATCATACCTCAACTAAGGTGTCATCCACAGACTCTTTACATCCATATACAGACAGCAAGACGTTCCGCAGACTCTCTCTGCACATGGTAAGATGTTAGGAGCGTATGACACATATTTTCGCAACTTTGAGCCGTTTAGGAATGATACCTTTGTTTGACACGTTCGAAGATTGCTGATGCAATAGCCCTTTGCTTCAGAATAAAATCAATCAACCATAGCAAAGGTAACAACAATTTGATCCTCCAGTCATCAACAATGGCTTTATTGTTCATGCCGCCTGAACAATTCAATAAGACTAGTCCTTTCACCAGAGGCCGAGGCTGAGAAGACTCTGATCAAAGCCAAAAATAGGTGGAAACAAAATAAAGACGTTAGAGAACTCAAATGGGCCAATTTTTTTTTTGGAAGAAACGGTTTCACATGTAAAGCCAATCAAAATCCTTCTAGTTTCCTTTTTTATTTTTTTGAAAGAAACGGGTTTGTCCTGTGACATTTCCTGACAAAGAAGTCCATGTGAAATAAGAAGTCGCTGGTGGAAACAAACCTGAGGCACATACAACACAAGCAAGACTTCCCACGGAATTTCCTACCAAAACAGCAGGCTCTTGAACTACTTCATTCAAGAAATCGGAGAGCAACTGTTGAAAATGAGCCAAGTGGAGTGATCTGCAATGGCTAGAGACTTAATCATAGATTAACATCGCAACCAAAAAGTTGAAATTGTCCATGAAGTATACCTCAGCCCATGTTTCCATCGTATATGCAAACCCCGCTGGCTTGTCTGATGACCCAAATCCAAGGAGATCAACTGCATACACCATTTGATCTTGCGCGAGAGTCTTGATATTCCTGCACGCGCCTACAGAAATTAGCATCCCATACAATACAATTTCCGTATTATATATCTTGCGCACAATGTATTAATCAAAGTTAGTATATCAGTTAATACGAGAATCACTGCCTTTGCACACCATATTCTAGAAATGTTTATATTCAAGTTAAATTATTGTCCTAACTCCTAAGTATCGACTCTGCTTCCCATATCCCAAGGTACATTAGCTTTGCTTCATTTACAATGCTATGGGGAATCTGTGTATGAAACCGATCTTGGAACTCCAACAATCTATCCTTGGAACTCGGAAAAACCACGTTGTATATCAATGCATTTCATTGACAATACCATAGAAGCATTTCGACATATTCCAACATTTTTCAAGCCTACGACGATTCAAAACATAAACAGTCTTATCACAAGATTCACAACTACAATCTCACTAACTCACTAAGTAGTAGTACAGAGTTGTATACATTTTTTAAACTACGCCACAATGATTTTAAAAAAACGTATGCAATTCAATGGAACGGAGGAAGTATGCATTATACCTCCGCCAATGAGGAATAGAAGCGCCAAAGCCATGAACAAGCACCAAAGGAGGCCGCCCACTGCTATCTCCGCCACCGCTATCACCGCCATTAATAGGCGGTTGAACGAAGTAATTGATAGAGTAACTTCCTCTCCAAAGCCATTTCCGTGACCTCTCTTTAATCTCCGCCACCTCTAAAACCTCATCGCCGCCGTACGCGGCGGTTTTATCGGCGGCAACGGTGGCGGAGATAGCGAGTGAAGTTTTTTCCCGGCGAGAAATAACGACGGATTCCGAGTTCAGTAATGGCGACTTTTGCCGGCATAGTCGCCGGAATCCGATCAACGAACGGCGAAATGATGAAGAAGACGATGATGATAAAGGTGAAGGTGATAATGGAGATGCTCCTAGTCCTACCAATGATATTCCCGCCATTGATAGCTTTCACAGTATTATTATCCTCTTTTTTTCGATTTATTTTATTTTTTTTATGCTATTGAATATACATTATACACTACGTGGAGGTATTAGAGCCAATCAGATGATTCGGATCGAATTCAACCGTCACAGTTTGGGTCGGGTTATTTTAGTACTCGATTTCCAACAGTCATTAGTTCACTAATGACTACACATTGTTATAATTGACTCATATTTGGATCGGGATTTCTTTGAATCCGGTTAAAATCGAGTCATCGAGTCATCTCGAGTGGGTGGATACAGAAGTAGTTGAAAACTGTTTGCATCCTAGAAAGTTTGTTTAACTACTACCATCCTTCTTATTTCCACCTTTAGCATTATTATTTTTCTTCAAAATAAATATTCCCTTGCCGATAAAATAAACTTGAATATAACGCTAAATTAGTTGTTTCGAGTCATATACTCACATGGCTTCCAAGTTCCAATGACATCATTTTTAGAGAGGCGAGCGGGAATAAAAGATGTCTAGAGCTTTACCGTTACGAAGAACATATGAGAAAATGGAACATAATTCTTAAGCCTGTTTACCTGAAGAACTAGTCAATACAATGTTTACATGCCTATAACCAAACAGTGCAACAAAACATCAATTTCCTACTTTCACACCACCCAGCACAACTGCAACTTCAGTTTAGAACGATTTTTTAAAAAAGAAAAACACGGCCGAAAGAGGGGAAAAGGGAAGATTTCTCAAAACTTTGATAGCACATGCATCGAATATAGTTTACTCCTCGTTCTGCCCGTCGTCCTTCTCTAACTTGATCATGTCATCAATTCTAAGAATGGTAATGGCTGCTTCTGTAGCGAACTGGAGAACAAAAAAAAAGACGGTATTATCAGACTGTTGGTCATGAAATATGCATTCCATTAAAAGGAAATAAACAATGTTGTTTGAATACACTTCCTTGAAAAATTGTATCGCCATTATACCTGAATAATTTTCACTTTGCTCATAGCTGGCTCAATGACCCCCGCTTCCAAATTGTTACGGACAACACCCTTGTACAGATCCAATCCCATGCTGTAATTAACAAGTAAAATGAGATGAGTATATACAGATAGTCAAACAACTTGTTAGCCATTATTGTGCAAAAAAACAGCATACGGAGTAATATTGTACATCGATAGGATCTTGTTCTTTTCAGCGTATTCATTTAACTGAAGCATCTCGAGTAAATGGTATATTTGCAAAAACAAAAATTATTCACCCAACTTAATGTAAATTTGATATTAGAATATCTCAAAGTGGCTAACTAAGTGGACCTAAATGTAAAGTTGTGATTATCTTCAACAGGACGTCGCATATCAGATCCCACAGAAACTTAATTAATCCAAAATACTTCTTCCTCATTAACTTGCCTTCACTCAATACATTTGCTTTTAAGATAAAGTTTTAGGAGATGTGAAATAATGAATATGTGGAGGGAGAACATAGAGCCCATGCTCAAATTTTAGGCTGTGTCCTCCCTGTGGCTCACTAGTGAATCACTGCGCAATTACGTACCTCTGTCCGACATGACTACTAGATACCATGGGATTTTTATGGATAAATTTTTATCCAAATGGGAAATGTAGTGAAGTGGGTTGAACATCTTAGAAGAGATATAATAGCAAACCCAAAGAAGTGAGAGAGTCATTTCTATAAACGAGGAAAAAATAATTAAAAGAGGAAACTACAGCATTATAAAGTAAATACCTGGATAAATGCTGCTTGCTAGGATTTGTCTGAGAAATAAAATGGTTAGCTCGTAGCTTGGATACTAGATCGGTTGCGTCTTTGGCTGCATTTACTGCAAGTACCTGCCCACAAAATGATGATCACACGTCAATCTAAGTTTGAAGCTCGCATACCGTGATAATGTACTAGTTTTGAGATTTTCAAACTCAAAACAGACAAAACATAAAATACCTTAGGGATAACCAGCAATGCTTCAGCAAATTCTGCAATGGCTAGTTGTTCTCTTGACCCCAAAGTTGTGGCTAGGTTTTCTAAGTACTGTGATAATGCAGCCTCAACTGCCCCTCCTCCTGCAACCACCTGCAAATTTTTTTTTACAAAAATTAGCATTGAGAGAGAAGAACGGATTATCAGGCAGATCAGCATACAAAAATAGTTGTGCAAGGAACAGTTACACATGAGCAGTATTGTAAAAACCACATGCTAGGATCCCAAAACCCCGTATAAAAGATACCCACAAACAATTCTTCCCTAGGGGTATACCGTATATGTGATAATTAACATGTATTATTGCAATATTTTAAAGTAAAACTGCCTTAAAAGAGAACATCTTTTTATTAAGAAAAAAGAAAATTGTCCTAAAGGCAGGCTCATGGAATCGAATATTTTGAATGTATAACTTATTCGAAATTTTGGTCATATAAGGAACAAGCCTAAGAATGTAAGAAGCACTGTCAACAGACAACGGCAAAAATTCTTGTAGTGGTGGCAAAAGGAGTAGTACAGATGTACAATATGAGTTCAAAAACTTGCAGAACATGGATTCAATACACCATGAAAGGGGACAAAATTTGCGACAGTTCTTTTGACAAATGACACACATAACATACAAAAGAGGGGGTTATAACTCTTAAGTTAAGCTGCAAATGATTTGTCTAGACATAAGGATCGTACCTTATTTAAATAATGAACAACAAAACAATAACATTATTTGGAACGAAGAAATCACCAAATACAGCACAGATAAACAAATTAGTCTATCCCAATATATAGGAGGCTCACCGTATTTGATTCTAGTGTTCTCTTTACAATGCACAAAGCATCATGCAATGCTCTCTCCATCTCATCAAGCATGTAATCATTAGCACCCCTTAGAATCAGAGAAACCTGGATAATATACAATATGAAACCTTAAAATTGGCGTAAAAAAGTTATCTTGTATGATAAAGGTACAAAATATTCAAATCGTTCAAAATAAATACACAACTTTTTTTATTAATGAGTACTCACCGCACTAGTTGTTTTGGGCCCCTTAATCATTATGACATCATCGTCTGCAATACGCTCCTCAACAACTTCTTCTGCATGTCCAAGAAGTGAGGAATCAAAAGTTTCCTCCCCTTCCATATCAGCAAAAGTAGTGACCTGCAAGATTGGAACATACAAATAGATGAATCAATTGGTTTTCATGCTCCAAAGTTCAGAGTACCCATACATAACTTGGCTTTACAAAGAGCTGATGGGATAGTAGACATGAATACACCTAACTCGCAACATTCCTATTGACCTGATTAATAGTAAATATGAAGGGAAAAAAATCATCAAACTAAGACCGCAAGGACAATAGAGAAGAACAGTACCCATAACACAGATTATACTGCAAAGAAGGGAAATAAGCCTCCTTAGACTAACACTATCCCCAGACCAACTATTGGGCTCAAGTTAACTACAGTAAAATATTATTATTTCACAAGACTCAACTAAGACTCTTATTTCATGAACTTTATCCCAGGCTCTTTAAAATACTCTAAAACAAGGTGTGGGATCCACTTAAGTCTCACTTTTTTAAACTAAAAGAACACTATTCATTTGTCTCAAATTAGTCTTGGAAATCTAAGACCCAAGTTGTGACAGATGAACAGTGTTAATTACATTAGCGCTGGTCTGGTAAAATTCTGGGGAGCAAGTCTACTAAAATTGTTAAAGCAAGCAAAGTTGTTTCCAGACAGTAGCCAATGTGCAGCCTAAATAATGGTAAATCAAGTAGTGTCTTACCATCGTTGCACCCGTGGCCTTGACTACATGGCGCATATCATCCTTTCGCACACGTCTGACAGCAATTGCACCAGACTCTACGAAGTACTGAAAAGGAACATTGTCGTATCAGAAGCCACAAATCATAGTTGCAACAAAGTTGCCTTCTCAAATACTATCAACCGTAAAGAAAACCACAACCGCGCATTTATAATTACAACTTTACGAGGTTGACTTAGACGAGTTGAACAAGCAAATATAAAGTTGCACTTGCATTCTTACTCTTGTGGGCCAAAGCGAAACCAGGTGCTTTAGAGACAACATTATGCAAGGGAAATGATAAGTTCGGTGCAAAACATAACAATCTATTACGTTCCAAAATTAGACACCGGAATGACCAGCCAAAAGAAGAAATTATGAAAATTAGGCATGATATGTACACCTATACAGAATCACTCAGTGTCACACCATTGTATATATAAACAAGTCAAGATAGTATTCACAGTAGCCAACTGGTTAAGTTCAGTAGGATCTTTAGTTGAATGAGAGAAAACTTGCCTTGAGTGCCATGTCATCAATCCCTTTAGTGGTCAGGATGACATTTGCTCCAGCTTTAAGCAACTTCTCAATTCGCTCCTTTGTCATATCTGCTTCCCTGCACACCAACAGCAAAGCGGGGAAACAATCTTAACGTGTCAACATATTTACCCAGCCACAAAAATTCAATTATGTGGCAGTCAAATACTGAAATACTGCACGTGATCCTCCTAACATAAGATAAAAGAGGTCCTAAAAGTTCTTAATTTACATATTTTCCCGATACAAAAATGCATGAAAAGCACTATTTACTGACTTCAAAAAGTATTATTGCTGAATACCTTGCACGGATTTTCTCAAGTTCTCTTGGATCACTGACTAAGACTTGAACGCCCAACTGCATTTTTGTTTTCTGGAGATTGAAATCAAGACAGGCAATTTTCGCCGGAGAAACTCGGGTTGGCATTCCTTGAGCAGCACGACCCGTGTTAAGGGCATAACCCTTTAGAAGATAGCTATCTTTCGCACTTTGTCCATGAGCTTTGAGAATGTTGACACTCTGCAGCAATAAGAAGAAGACAGTAATACATCACATTGGAGGCCAAAGCACAGCTACAAACATACGAGACAGCAACTGCATATTAAATGACGGACCTTGATCGGGTACTTTACATCACCACGTGCATTAGTCATCTTTACTGACAATACCGCTTCTACTACCTGACCAAACAAAAAGGAATTTATTAAGATATGGTGGCACCTGTCATTTGTTATAGCGACATTCTCTGTAGCAATAAAATTGATCGACAATTAAAATACACATGAGCATACCAGTTTAGCAAAGAAATCGCTGTCTGCAGCCAACAGTTTTGATGACATACTCGTCTTTGCGCAATTTATAAGTGTATCTTTCCCAAGCTTTTCAACCTAGAGAAAATGATAAAACAACAAGGGTAAGCACATAGGTATATCTAACAACATTTGCAGAGCTTCTCAAGCCGCATAAATTATTGAATCTAGCCTTATTCATCCCACTAAGATTCAGTTTCACCAATAGCCATATACTAACTTTCAAACAACGATAATAAATTAATAATAACCAATTTAACACTTAGCAGAGTTATACTTTTTTAATTCTCCATAAATTGGCCACTTCTCTACTCAATCAGGCGTCAGACAAGCAGGACCATTACACAAATCATATCAAATGTTGGGTAATATTGGCAAACTGCAGCAACGTACCCGACCTCAATGAGCAAATTGAAAAGACCAAAAAGGCAAGTGAAGGACAAAGAAGAACAGGACATACCTTCACTGACAATTTCTCTTCAATGTATTTGCACGCTTCTCTCATGGCGAGCTGTAACAGAGTTAACCACAAAACATCAATTTACACTAGCATGTCTTATGAAACATAGTGCTCTACAATATGACATCAAGACATGGAAATTGGAACTACACTGACCCTATATCCACTGATGATAGATGTTGGGTGAATCTTATTCTTCACCAATTCATTTGCCTTCTGCAGACATTAAAAAATAAAAAATTAACATATCACAGAAAATGGAGGCAAAAAAAGATCAGGGCCAAATAAGTAAGATATTTAAAAAAAAAAAAGAAAAAAAAGAGAGACGCTGCAGCGACTAAGAACAGACATACAAACCTTAAGCAACTCTGCAGCGAAAATAACTACTGAAGTTGTGCCGTCTCCTACTTCCTTATCTTGGAGTTCGGCCAAATCCACAAGTACCTAATAGACATGTGGAAAGCCATCATCTAATCTTTAATGTAAATAAGTATATACAAAATCCACTCATCAAAAAGCTTTCAGTACCTTGGCGGCAGGATGTTCAACTTCCAACATTTTAAGAATGGTAGCACCGTCATTTGTTATTGTAACATCACCAATGTCGTCAACTAACATCTGTACCAATAATATCAATATTAGAGACACGAAATCCATGTTAAAATATAGTCTCTTAGAATTTGAAGGGTAGAAGATGCATAGTATAATACGCATAAATCTCGGACTTGTTATATAAACACTGAATTTTCCATTCCCATTTTTGAGACAAAGACTAACTGTAATTAGCTTAGCAATAGAGTGGCATAAATCAAAATGACTCACTGCGCTTTTTTGCGGTTCTTATATGCCATGTCTATGCAAATTTTAACACAATTTTTCTTGCGGGTCTTTCAGAAGCAGCCAATTAACAGAGGAGAGGATCCTACGACAATTTCTTACACACAGCAAGCACTTCCACAAGTCACTCACTCACTCCTCACAAATCAACTCCATTAACTACCACTAATTTCTCTCGAAAAAACTTGAGTGCGGAAAAAACTGCAGAAATCGATTTCTAGTGTGTGCAATGTGATCACTAAGGTTGGTTAAGAAATTCCTCTCGTCAATACCGCCGTTTTGTGGTCGAGTAAAATCTAGGTCAGGACTCAGGACAACAGTATGACACACTACATTATCATATCACTTTCTTTCTCGGCAATACAGCTATACTAGCACCACAACCCTAATCTCACCCCAAAAATATCCTCTCTCCGTCCCGGTCATTTGTTTACCTTACTCCGGGGATGACAGGTGGACAATGGTCAAAACCCTCCTAATATAGAAAGGTAAACAAATGAAGGAGACACCCTAAAATGGAAATGGTAAAACAAATGACCAAGGCGGAAGGAGTAATAAAAAAGAGCACACTACCAAAAATAGTTTTCGCTTCAAAAATCTCGAACACACTCGCTTCTCCACAGTAATATAAACAAAATCTCACAATAAAACAAAAAAATGCTTCCGTCTTAATCAATTTTTTTAACTTTAAACAAATGATGGAGACGGAGGAAATATTACGAAACCAAACGTCTAGATTCAAAAAAGGGGTTAAGAGATCGAACCTTGTCGAGACCAACAGGACCAAGTGAGGATTTAACGATGTTAGCAATAGCTTGACACGCGACAACTGCAATTAAAATAAAAATAAAAATAAAAAGTAAAACCCCAATAAATTAAAATTAAAATAAATAATAAAAGTAAAAATGAGAAGAGATGTTTTAAAAGACCGTTTTGAGAGCGAACATCTTGGCCAGATTGGCGGTCACCGAGGATGTCAGGTCCCGGCATGTGCGGTGGTAGTATATTAAATAGAAGGGTTTAGAGAAGAGAGAAGACGAAGATCCGAAGGTTGAAGTGTGAGGGAGAAAGAAGGAGGAGGAGGTGAGATTTAAGAAGAGGGGGAAATGTAGGAGTCTAGTTAAATAGTAGTGCTATTAACTTACTTGAAGCTTCTTTTGTAAGTGTTGGGTATGTGATATATAAGAAGCCCATTTTAGGAGAATGGAGGAGGTATGTCTTTCACGTTATGGGCTTTCTTGATGACTTCTTTGTTTTTTAGAAGACTTGGTACTCATTAGGTCGAGCGTGTTTGTCACTTTTTTCAGGTCAGTTTTGGAACTAGGGATAACTTTATCCGATCGGGTTATTCGAATTTTATTAGTTTTGTCAGGTTTAAATTTTCGTTGTGGTTAGTATTTGGTACTAGTAGTATTTCACTTGAAACTTATGTTGTGATTGTTCTACTGAAGAAAGCCCATCTAAGGAAAATAGTACGGAGTATTTGGTACCAGTAATACTTCACTTGTTGTTTCTTTTTTGGTGATTAAGGAAACACCAGAACATCCTGCAATCATGGGGACCAGGTAAGTCATCAAGGTTACCCTTGATGGCAGGTAATAACCGCACCACTCCCGTGTAGGGAGTCGAACATGGGACCTCTCAATTCGTTGTCATAACAACGCTTTGAGGCACTCCCACACTCCACTACACTCAAGCCACTTTAGTTCACTTGTTGTTTCTATTTTTACTCCTATCTTGTTAGAATACTCTCCACACATATTAAAGAAAAAGTTATCCAATTAAGTTATAGTAGGCCTCATTTCGGACGCTCATTTCCGTTTAAGCCTTTAGACAAGCTTAAACGGTCACATGTTTATACATTTTTAGATAAAAAAGATGTGACTATTTAATCTGTCATAAGATGTCACAAAATAAAATTTTCTAAAATTTAGCAACTTACTAAATAAAAAAACATGTAAATTTTTACTTTTAATAATACTTTCTGTTACCACTCGTGCAGTGCACGGGTTCAAAATCTAGTCTGTCATAAGATGGTTATATATAATGACAGTTTGAAACGAGAATTTGCGATTATGATATCGGACTAATTGACCTAGTGACTCACTTGACTTAATCCAACTAAAATCGTGCACTCGTGCGTGACCAACTACGCCCAATCTGCTACTCACTCTGTCTCCAGACACATCTCATCTCCCGGAAAAAAATGACGACGATGACGATGAGAATTGCACCGCCGTCGCAACCACCGTCATCCGCCATAGCCGAGCTCCGAACACCTTCAGCTTCACTTTTCCGACGCTTTTCTCCTTCCTCCTCCTCTCCCGCAGCTCTCTCTTACACCATCCTTCCTCACAAATTCAACCTTCCTGTTCTTCGTCGTCGTTCTTCCTTCCGTTGTTTTTCCGGTATTTCTCGTTCTCATGCTTAATTAATTGATTTATCAAATATCACTTTTTTCAGATTAATTGTTTAATTCATGATCGTTTATATTATGTTTTACTGCTGAATTATTTTCTGCTCATAATCCGCTGTTAATTATACTGCTTTTTACTTGATATAGTAGTATTTTGTTTAGTTTTGCTGTTTTGTAGACTGTATATGTGATTTCTGGTGAAAATTAATGTCAATTTGGATGCTCAAATAGCCTGAAATATCAAGTAAATATGATTTCCGCTTATTTTTAGATTAATTATTCAATTATATTCGTCGAATTGATGATTTTTTAAACTGTGTTTTACTGTTGAATTGTTTTCTGCTCATAATCCGCTGTTAATTATACTGCTTCTTTACTTAGTACAGGAGTATTTTGTTTAGTTTTGCTGTTTTCTAGGCTGTTGATGTGATTTCCGGTGATATATGATTTCCGCTTATTTATCGATTAACTGTTCAATTATATTCGTCTAATTGATGATCCGTTATATCGTGTTTTACTGCTGAATTGTTTTCTGCTCATAATCCGCTGTTAATTATACTGCTTTTTTAACATAATACATTAGTAGTTTGTTTAGTTTTGCTGATATTCTAGACTGTTTATGTGATTTCCGTTGAAATAAATGCCAATTCGGATGCTCAAGTAACCTGAAATATCAAGTTAATATGATTTCCGCTTGTATTAACTGTTCGATTATAAATGTCGATTTGATTCTTTCTATTTTGTGCAACTGCTGAATTGTTTCCTGCACATAGTCTTCTGTTACTTTTACCTCTTTTTTTTAACTGAGTAGAGTAGTATCTTGTCGAGTCTGTTGTTTCCTAGACTGTTTATTTAATTTACGCCGTATTGGATGTTTAATTAAGATGTTTAGCCTAATATTATAATAAGTATTGATTACTCGTAGAGTCGTAGATGTAAAAAAAATGCATGATTATGTTATGTTAGGTTAAATATATACTGACCAGCCCGAATGTACTAGTTGAATCTGATTAATTTTGCTCAATCGGTAAAACATTTGTAAATATATGCTGCAATGAATGAGATGAACTTTGATGAAATATAATTATGATGTCGATTGCGATTCATGAGAACAAGAAGGGAATAAGGTGCTTTTGAGATAGGGCTCGAGTATCTTCGGTCATATACTTAATAGAGCTATATTTTGTTTAGTTTGGCTGTTTTCTAGACTGTTCATTTAATTTCTACCTATAGCGATGTTCAATTCAGATGGTCGTGTATCATGAAAGTTCAAATAAATATGATTTTGACATTAAACTGTTAGTCTGTAACAGTGAAACTGTAACGTATACATGAGTTAGTCAGGTTTGGTTTATTTTATACAGGCAGGTCTGAAGTTATACTAATTCAATCTGATTAAGTTTGCGCGACTTGTATAACATTTATAGTATGTTTAAAGTTATGCTGCTGTGACTGAATGAACCTTCATTAAATATGATTTACGATGTCGATTGTGATTTATGAGAATAAGGAGGGGAAGAAGGTGATTTTGAGGTAGGGTTGGAGTGTATTGATTTGGCTTTAAATGACCGCACACTGGTCTTGTGTTTGATGTCTGCAGCTCTTAGTCCAGAGTTGAAGACGACTATTGACAAAGTTGTAACGTCACACAAAGTTATTCTGTTTATGAAGGGAACCAGGGATTTCCCTCAATGTGGATTCTCTAATACTGTTGTACAGATATTAAGGTCAGCGAACGTGCCTTTCGAAACTATTAATATTCTGGAAAATGAGTTCTTGCGTCAAGGTTTGAAGGAGTACTCGAGCTGGCCTACCTTCCCTCAGCTTTACATCGACGGGGAGTTCTTTGGTGGTTGTGATATCACTGTCGGTGAGTCGTTTTCTCCTCTGAATGTGTTGGTTATTGTGATGAAATTTTATTTTTACTTTATCCTTCTAGTGAACTGTTTTGATCAATTGATCGATTGACGAGTAGCATTCGTTGAACTTCAAATATCTGTTCTTTACTTTTTCAGGTTCCGACTCTCCTTTTTTTTAATCTCTTGAGCATTTTCTAACCCTCAAGAGTTTCGTTTTTACAGAGGCATTTAAAAGTGGGGAACTTCAAGAGACATTGGAGAAGGCTATGTGCTCTTAATTGACCAAGATTAGCTATATGTTGTATACTTGTAACCTTGAGTAATACATGGCACACTCCAGAACAAATGTACATCAATCATCCTTTGTTTTAGAGTACTCTATGATTTCTCGTAGCACCGCCGTATTAGCTTATTCGTGAAGTTTGTCGAGGAAAATTGTTACGTCGACTTATAATTTTGCTACTTCTTTTGCTCCCCTTCTTTTGTCGAGGAAAATTTGAGTTGTCCATTGGAGTTACTATGAAGCTAGTTGCATGAAAGAGGGAATATAACCAACTGGGAAATAGTTATCTCATTAATAAAATTTTAATTTTATGATGAAAATTTGGTAGTTGAATAAATAAATAGAGGAGTGTCTTAAGTGAGTCCAATCAAGCTAGTAACAAGTTGTTTATTCCATTTAAATAAATTGTAGCTTGAACTTGTTGTAACTTAAAAAAGTAATGTGACAAAGTTAAGCTACTAGTAACTAACTTACCATTAGATATGCTCTAAGTAGTTAGGAAATATGAGTCAAAACATCCTGGTAACATTTAGTTGTGTACTCCAATGAGTTTTTTTTTGGTTTTTTTACGAAGGTAAAGAGATATATTACAACGATGCGATTTTAGTAATGTTGTGCGCTATCCTTAGGTTGGCGTCCCTTTACTTGGTTTACAACAATGCGATTTTATCGATACTACTTCAGACTAGGACAGATCACGGATCAGGTATTCGATCCAAAATGCTAGTTCGGATCAGATATCCATATTAGAAAATTCTGAAGTTAGATATCCAATATCCAAACCAAATGTTTCGAATATCCAATGTTCGGATATCCAAATTAATGGGATCGGATGAGGATATACAACGAATATCCATATTTTCGAACCTAGTTTAAAATTAAATTTGAAATACAATCATATTCATTGTCTTACATGATGATTTTCTTTAGTATTCTTAGTGCAATGTTTTCAACATAAAATTTGAATACCATTTACATATTTTTCTTATATTTTAAACTTTTAATAAAATCTTGTATCAGAACAATATTATACTAAAAATTGTAGTTTAGGATCAAATCAGATATCGAATCGGTTTGAATAATTGGATTTTTTGCTCAGTCCTACTTCAGACTCCCTTGTTGAAGCAAAGATCTTGACGTTGATACATTCACCCATCCCAAAATGATTCTGTTAATGAAATGCCTGAAAATTATATACACATAAAAGCATATGCAAAAAAAAGATGGTTAATCAATACAGTAGGTCTTGCTTAAGACGGGTCGGATCTTACAACGGGTATTTTGTGAGAGGAAATGGGTAGAGGAGACAAGGTGGGCTCCCCCCATGTGCTCTCCACTCACCCTTGATGGGTATTTTGTGAGAGAATATGGTATCCGTCTTAAGCTTAAGACGGATACCTCGGTCTGAAATAAGAATTTGTATAATCAATATGTCAAGCACAGCCTCTACTTTCGATTTCCTCACTTAAATTTCCCGATCAAACGCTACCTTAAGTGACTAATTTAACCAAATTTGTGTAAATACCTAAAAAAATGGTTCTTTCAACAATACGACTTGTATTTCATGTGTTGTTTTTATTACACCATGTTTAATGTCCTCACTAAAATATTCCGATCAAATACTACCTAATTGGCTAATTTAACCAGATTTGTGTAAATACCTAAAAAACTTGGTTCTTTCTAGAATACGACTTGTATTTCGTGCGTTTTTCATATTACACCATGTTTAATTTACGCCCTCTGACCTAACCCGTCTATTTCCAGAATCATAACTTCTCGGGTTAGGCGGGAGTTGTACAAGTAATCAATTGGGACCCTACAGATTACTTCCCTCCAAATATTGGTAAATTTCAAGCTCGGAAACACACAACAGACAAGGGGTGGGTATGATATTTTCACAAATTCTCAGTTGTGACGGGACGACCCATCGCAAACTTGCGACGGGTCAAATCTCCCTCACAAAAAGTAAGTGGCAAGGCAAGTGGGTGACAAATGGAGCCCCCTACTTGTCTTGTCACTTGCCATTTGTGAGGGGGATTTGACCCGTCGCCCAGTCACAAGCAAGACTTACTGTGCTATTTTAGGCCTGCTACATACGACATTCAACTAAGGAGAGCAGCCATTTACAGGTCGCCAACACATTAACAAACCAATACACGAATCAGTGTTTGTCCCACAAGGCCACAACATATGGAGGATCCACAATTCATCGAGGATGTTCACCCCGAAAATGAAAGTAGAATTAGTAGAGGAGATGGACGGAAGTCTCAATCGAATGGTCATGAGTCTATGAATACAAGTCAAAAACCTCAATTGTCACCAATAACCAAAAGTTGACCCATATAACGATGATGAACCAAACATATATGAGCTAAATAACTAGCATGTTTTGCATATAATTTTAAAACCGTCTTAACAACAAAAAATACAAGGTTCGTGATGTAGTATAAAGTAGAGGTATACTGGTATAGTAAGAGTGTCGATCTCAGAGACGGTTAAATGTTCAATGCCAATCTAATAGTCTACTTAAGTCTCTTGCAAGTCACAAAAGAATTGGATTTGGGTTTGTGATATAAAGTAAAGAACAATAATTAAAAACTATCAAAAACAACAAACAAAGAAGAGTTTAAGGTAAGAAGGTTGAGAATTTATCAATAAAGGGAGGACTAAGGTCAATTGGGGTCATAAGGGTTACTAGGGGGTCTATGAGTCGAGTCTAAGTCGATCGGGATCCTATTTGGTAGATGGGTCGAGTCTTTCGATCTAACAACCTTACCATACTCCGGTTCTAGCTAGCTCACGCGTACGTCTACCAACTAACAAGCACGTTCTAGCAAGACCTACGACTTTCGATCTGATAGACATGTGAAACAATTGAAGAAATGAACAAGCTACGATAAACAAGCATTTCATCAAACACAAAGAATGCAATAGTTGGAAATAGGATCATTTAATCAAAAACAAGACTAAACAAACAAAGATTACCCCCTAATCACACTCATAATCCCCCACTGACCCTAGTAAAGCCACTACTCACACATATTCATATTTGTTTCAACAATAATTAGAGACTGCAATAAAAAAGTAGCAAACTTTGACATAACAATAATTAGAGATTGCAATAAAAAAGTAACAAACTTTGACATAAACAAATAAACATAAAGATGAAAATTTGATAGTAAAAAGGATTGGAAGAAGAAATATACCGACTTAATATAGAATGATGCAAAAGATAAGAACTTTGATCCCAATACAAAGATTGATTGAATAACCAATCTTCAAATACAATCCAAGTTCCAATGCTAAAACTAACTCAAACCGCTAATTAACTCACTATTAAGCTTAATTACCGGAGATTAAGGAAATATTAATGCTAATTATATGAGAAGTTTCAGATTTAGGGTTGTGTGTCCACAAATTACAAAACCTATACATCATTATTCTTATTAATTTCGTGACAAAAAAAAGAAAACCTGCAGCGAAGATAATTTTAGAAAAAAATTATAAAAATAATATCATTTGTTTCGTGATACAAAAAAACAATCACTAAAATACACATTTCACAACATTAGCTTAACTCTCTATTACTTTCATGATTTTAGTTTTTTTCTACTCAAATCCAATATACAATGATAAAAAATGCGAAAAATAAATTTAAAATTTACAAATAATATACTCCTACTTACAAAAATAGAATCAATATATATATATAAAACAAGCTTTTTTCGAGCAATTCTATTGGTTCACATCATCTTTTTCAGTTTTTGGAAAAGTATATTATAAGATCTTACAAGATTAAGAAAAGATATTATGCAATATTTTTAGTATTACAGCTATTATTTACGTAAGAAAATGTTTGATTATCAATCTAGCAAAAAATTATAATGCAAAACATTTCAAAACTTACATATTTCGATTCGTGGCGAAAAATGCTTTCATTGGAGTATAAATTTTGTATTATTTGCTACCAATTTTTTTTATAATATAATACAATTAGAGTATACGCATGCGAAAATTAAATAAATGACTTTTAAAATAATTTTTATTATTCTAATATTAATATAATAGTTTAGTAAAGGTTAAGAAATAATTATTTAGTATGTTATTTGTCCGATATTGAAAAATATTAGAGATGTGGTGAATATAGCACATATAAGTAATAGAATTGTCCCACATTGAAAAAATATCATAAGTTATGATGATTATATGATTATAAATAGCAGTCATCTTTGAAACTTAGATAGGTATCAACCCAAAATATTTTGAGTTTCTTAAGTATTGTAGAGACCTCTTAAAAGTTTATATCATTATCTCCAAAATAGTAAAATTTACATCATCATAAAACAATTTAGAAAAATATTATAAATATTATCTAAAAGACCGGGTAAAAGTTTTTATATAAAAATTATAAACATCACTTAAATATAATATATGAAATGTATATTGAAATAATTAAAACATTTCGACACTTACATATTTGAATTTTTAGCGAAAAATGCTTTAATTGGAGTATAAATTTTATATTTTTTTGATTCTCTTAAGTATTCTCTTAGATAGCTCTTATAAGTTTGTATTAAAATTTAATTTAAGAAACTATCGATGATGTACTACTTATATTGGTATAGTATGTTATTTGACCCATAATGGAAAATAATGTAAGCGTGGTGAATATACTATATATAAAAAGAAAAATAGTCCGACATCGAAGAATTAACATAAGTTAGGGTGACCCTATAATTATAAATAGAAGTCATTTTTGAAACTTATGAGCATGTAAAAGGCTTGATTAATTTCGAGCAAACAGCTACTACTCATGCAGCTATAAATGGTTTCATTTGACATCTTCCGACGATAAGATTATCCATTCCCACATATATTGTAGCCATACTGACTACTCCATACTCCATAAACATTTTTTCTTGGTGGGCATTTTTTTCTGACATTTCAGTGTATATTGATGGATCACACTACACCAATAAAACAATTACAATTCTCTTTTAATCCCCAAATTGCTACACCATTAAGATCATTATTCATAAGTTCATAACAATTGAACAAAGTACAACCCAGTTGAATTATGCTAATAATACAACCAAAATCATGCATAAAAAATGTACCAATATTAATATGATTGACCAGTTTGAATGAAACATCAATATGATTTCTAACAAAATGTACCAATATTAATATGATTGACCAGTTTGAATGAAACATCAATATGATTAACAAAATGTACCATAATTATGAAACCAGGTAAGATCATTCTAAACAAATAACTCATATAAGTTTATCATGCGACAATAAGTCGGTGCAGCAAATTAATATTACGATTTCATCAAACCAATAATGACATGGGTTTCGGTCCAAACACATTTGCATCTTCTTATGGTTCTTATGCCATTAATGGTTGCACCTTTTACACTCGTGACCAAGATGACATGAGTACGATGCAAAATAGTGGGGTTTGTGTAGAAGCTGAAGCAATGCATTTTTCTAGTTCAAAAGATAAAAATCCAGTTTTAAGTAAGATGCAGTATTATGGAGTTATTAAAGAGATTTGGGAGTTAGATTACACAGATTTCCAAATCGCTGTATTTTGGTGCACATGGTCTGACAGTAATACTGGTGTTCGTAAGGATGAATTAGGATTCACTTTAGTGAATCTTGATAAAATTGGACATAAGGAAGATCCATTCATTTTGGCCACACAAGCTAGACAAGTGTTTTATGTTACCGATCCTTTGGATAAAAAATGGTCAGTTGTTTTATCTGTAAGGAGTAGGCGGGCTGTGGATAGTTTTAATGAAGATGTTGTATTTGAGGGTTTTGATCGTAACGTATCAAGTTTCGATGATATGGATAATGTCAATCCTTCGAGTTTATACATGCGTGAAGATCACAATGAAGGAATATGGGATAATACCGATACCCCTTCAAGAAAACGTCCTCGCGGTGTTGATACATGAGTAAGTATTATGTTGTAAGATAATGATTTACGATTATAGTTAGAATTTTTATAAATACTATGTTGTCAAAATTACTATGTTTTATTTATTTATGTTATGTTAATATATTTTTTTTGATGAATTTGTAATTTGTTAATGCAGGTTGATCGATGGGTCCAGAAGTGTGTGAAGAAACTAATCAGCGGAAGAAGAACCAAGCGGAGTCTGGTGGTGAGACAACCAAGAAGAGAAAGAGAAGGTGTAAGGAGAGGGGTCGGACAGTGTTAGACTTAGTGTCAAAAGCTCTTAGAGAGAAAAAACCAATTAAATTAGAATGGGATAAAGTGCACAGACTGCCAAAAGGAACCTACGCTGGAAAGTTTAGTGGGTGGGTAGGCCTTACTGCTCGGAGGCATGTTAGCTGCATAGTGGAAACGTGGGATGATGTGGATGAAGTTACTCGACGTTTAATTTTGGATAGTATCACGGTGAGTATAAAAATTATGTACTTTATTTTTTCAATGTCATTTAAATTCTCTTTATTCAGCTTTTCATAAATTTCACTAATTGCGTAATATTTCAACTTCAATCACGTCTGAATACTTGTCAGACGTCTGAATGCTTGTCAGACTGTTGGTAGGATGTAACACTTGGAGCTAATGCGTTTTGTCATAAGTAAGATTGGTCATTTGTGTAGGGCGCTTTCACTGTCCTCGAAGACCGTCATGATTGGTGTCTCCGAAAGGAGGGAAATTTATGGAGAAAGTGGAAATGCACCTTAGTCCGTGAGTGTCTGTACGACGAGACGGGATCTATACAGAGGACACGACCAGACTTGTATAATCACATAACACAAGATGAATGGAATTTGTTTGTGGCATCTCACACTACTAAGGCATTTAAGGTAATATTATACACTTTGTCATTACATTACATGTCAATATATAGCCTCACACATTGAAATAACAAGTTAGTTGTCATGCTTTATAGGAGTAAGTTAACAATTCTCTATTATTATTTCATTTAAAAAAGAAAAGTAATACGGATTTGTGTGAGAATTATTAGCTTTATACAAAATAATAACCATTCTTGTGAAATATAAAGTATCGTAGTGTATTAAAACAAAAGCCTTTTGAAAGTCATATAGGTAAAGGTATACAAATATATAGTACCTGAATATCTGCAAGGTGCACTGAAATCACCAGTAAGTAGTCTAGCATCCTAGTTTCGTGTGCTGAGAACTTGAAATAAAACATCCTATCTAAGAAAGGCTATGACTTGTGTAAAATGTCAGGAAATAAGTGACAAGAACAAGAAGAATGCTTCTATGAAGAAGGGAAAATACTATGGCTCCCGAGCAGGTTATCGAGGAATTGAAATTAAAGTCGTAAGTACATTGTTGTTGTTTAAAATTATGGTTTTTATGCTCTAAAAAATTTCAGATTCGACTATACACATAGAGATAAGCAATGTGTTGCTGTGTTAGCTGTGCGTGTTGCGTTAAGAAACTTCATATTTGACTAATTTGCATTTGATGTTTTTTTAGAAGGAAACCTTTGCCGCCAAAGGACACATATTGGAGAAAGTTGATCGACACTTAACTTGGCTAAAGGGTCACACGCCTAATAACGGAGATCAGACCGAATATGATAAGGAAGTCGCCTTGAAAATTGTAAGTGAAAATTTTATCACCTTAAGTCCTATGTAGACATTCTACATTCTGAAACAGTTAGCCGATGGTGCTATATGAATGGTTTTTAGCTATTTTCGCAAATACTTGTTTCAGATTCGGTCTTACAAAATGCGTCTTTTCCTGCAAATACAAGGGTTTAAACAAGACAAGGTTTGAAGTATTACAATGTTTAAGATGTATTTGACAAAAATGTGAAGCTTTATATCAAAGTAAAATTCTGTGTTCGGTCCTGGTCACGAAAGATGAGATCACAAGAAGAGTAATATAATATTTGTAGCAGGGTAGTTGAAAGTATTTATTTAGAAATCATATTGTTGTTGTCCTTGCATGGTTTAAAATGTCGTCCAGCTTATGAAAGGCGTTGCTCGAATTCCAAGTTCTACTAGGAGTAACACATCATAATTCTGATAATCCCGAGCTGGAGCTCCATAAGGTCCATCGACGCTTAATCTAGGTAAACTGTAACGATTAAAATTTTTATGACTGTAGGAAGCATTAGAAAAAGAGGTGAAGGCAGGTACATTTGTGCCTGAAGGACGAGAAGATATACTTGCTAAGGCACTCGGTAAACCTGAACATGGTGGCCGTGTGCGAGGTGTTCCTGGTGGTATATGCATAACTGAGTATTTTGGGAAGGGCCCCAAAAAGCCGACAGAAGCAGAGCTCCTCAAAGAGAAGGTAACTTATTATGTATATGTAAAATAAGACGGTCTCAAAATATTTATTGTTTGTAGTTTATTTAATTAACTTTTAAGATTATTGTATTGTAAGCCTGTTTTGAGAATTTCTTTCTTACACGCAGATAAATACTTTGCAAACACAAATATCAAGTATGCAAATGATGATGGTGCATTTTTGGCAAACTGGTGAGAAACCAAGTGAAGAAGTATTACAATGTTTCATGAGAGGAGTGTCTATGAGTACTCAAGGATCAAAAGTTTGTGCATCTACGGAGGGTTCTCAATGTATGTCAATGCAAGTGAGTAAGGAGCCTGCCCGGGAAAAGCCAGCCCGTGAGGAGATACCAGATGAAGAGCCACCTCGTGAGCAGGTATCATATTTTCTCATGTTAAGCGGTCTATACTCGAGTCACTTTTCTTACGCAGAATAAGAATAAGAATGAACTATTTTCAGATCATAAAGTAATCTATTTTGACTAGCAGATATATATGGTCATTTAAATTGTTCTTTTGTTTATAAATAAGTGTTAATTCTTATGTGTTGTGTGTAACACTAGGTGATGAATTTATTTTTTCTGGTTATAGTTGCCTGAAATATCAGTTATATGGGTCATATAAATACGACAATTGCTTGAAATATCGGTTATATTTGTTTAGCCTATAGATTTGTTATAGTGATCACTTTCGCAAAAGATCCATTTAATTTTGACGAAACTTACTATCATATATACGTGACTTAGTTTGAAGCTGTGGTTTTTCTAAATCTTTAGGGTTGGAAAGAATGTGATTTATCATTACCGGGCAATTTGAATAAGACGGTGGCTTCAGGATTGATGTACATGGAAAGTAAAGGGGAATTTATAACTATTCACGGCACTTCACTACTAGATGGCTATAAGAAAGTCGAAGTTAAGAAAGTGCATTCTGGATCGGAAAATGCTAAGTTGCCCGTGCCTGTTAGAGATGAGTTGATAGTATTATATGATGCGCAAGACTCGTATGTTCAGTGGCCTCAGAACCATATTCATAGTCCTAGAAAGGTAATTTTTTATTTTTTAAAAATTTAAAGTATATCTTATACCGAGTTATTATAAATGTTAACTGTTTTGCGAAAATTTAAAAAGATGGAAACCACAATGAAGAAGAAGAATAAGGTGAAGAATCAAGGAAACAAGTCTAAGGCCCAAAAATTTCCACCTTCGATCCCGACTTTTCTTGGTGTAGAAGTTAGTCCCGAGTTTAAGCAAAAATTGAGAACTCCGCTCTTGAAGTCTTTAGTTCACGAGGCTCGCGTACTGAAGACAAGCGGAACACTTATTAACGTTCCTATTGATACGCATGTATTACACCTTCCTCACACTTCTTTTATTTCTTACGAGGAACTTATTCATTGGTGTGACGAAGGCGAGATCGGTGCCTCTCACATTGCTATTTTTATGAGGTAAGAACCTTAACATTTGAACCCATTTTTTAATTTCGTGCGCCATAACAGTGGGAAGTTCTAATAGCACCTAAGTATTTTATAGTTTGGATACAGTAGCGAATACATGTGTGGGTAGAAGTTGTGTGGTTTGCTGCTATAGCTTGCTATGAGCCTATCATCACCATATTAACAGTAGCTTGCTATGAGCCTATCAATACCATAGTAACAGTAATTATTGAAACTACACATTCCACTGCCTGTTTGATGTGTAGCAATTGTGAACGAATATAGCAGTGGTTGTGGCTTTTATGAATTACTTGATAATATTTGTTCAATTTGTTGTAGGTATTTGAGTGATCTTACGGACACTATGAAGTCTACTACTTTATATGGATTCTTGTACCCCGAGCCGTTGTCTAAATTTGCAGCCGTCGTAAGTGAAGATTATCGATCAGATTATATTGCTAGAGCTATGACATGTACGGAGTGTGGAAGGGGTCGAAAACTTATATTTGCGGCTTATCCCGAAGGGTACACATAAACGTTTACTTATTAAAATTTCTATTTAATTTTTCATGGCTTATTACGTTAAAATATTCTCATTGTTGGCTTTTTTAAATCGAAGTGATCATTGGATGTTGGCTGCGATTAGTCCATCGGATAGTATAGTGTATTGGTGTGATCCTCTTGGATATCCGGAGCCTCGACAGTTTTTCGTGGAAACAATTAATAGGTAAAACTCTATCAATAATTTTATAATGAAATAGAGGGGCCATATAGGTGTGGCTTATATGTGTGACTCTAGGAGCACTTTTCATGATATATATTTGGGGAGTATGTATGTTATTATTGCTTCAAAGAGGTGCTTGTATATATGTAGGGCATTCGAGAAAAGAAACTCTATCGATCCACTTGCAGGGTTGGAGGCAAAACCACTTGTTTGGAAATTAATTAAGGTATATCTTCTTTATCGCCAATCCGTACTATTATAGGATTTTTCAATAATTATTTTTGTCATGAGAGTAGATATAATATGTATATATATATTTATCTCATCATGGGGTTTTTTTTACCTTAGTGTCCTCGGCAACCCGTTGGGAGCATCTTATGCGGGTATTATGTTTGTCGATATATGTTGGAGATTATCAAAGGAAGATATGTTAATATTCTCCCAAATGTATGTTTTTTATTTATTTAAATTATTTGCACCTCTTTGTTTTCTCATATAAATTATTTTACTTTAAATATCATATATAGTAAATTAACTAAATTTTTGGTTTTTTGTGGTGTATAGTTCATGCTTAATGCCCCAAAGACATATACGGTTGACCAAATTGATGAGGTGCGGGATATTTGGGCCGAATTCACACTCAAATTTAAGCCTACAAGGAACGATGAATGAAGATGGCGATCAAAGGTTTTTTAGGATCGAATTTTTTGCACTTGGCTAGATGCAACTAATTAATATAGTTAGGATTGACGAATTTTTATTTATATTTTGCTCAAGGTAGGTTATTTTTGATATTGTAGGCTCTTAGAAACATGAAGTTTAATTGTACTTGTAGATACAAATTTTATTGGAAGGTTATTTGTACATAAAACTTGCTGGAATTTCTGAATTGTAACAGGTTTGATTGTTATGAGCCATACGATTCAATCGCGCAGGGATTACGCTAAAAGCAAAAATATTAAAAAAAAAAATGACAGCTTCAATGAGAGCGGTCATGTATCATACATGTTCTGTTTGAAAAGTTCTGGTAAAGGCGCCAAAAAAGGTGGAAGCCTTAACAAAGATAATAGCTTTATCAAAGAGACCGGTTACAAAAACAACCGTTCTAATAGTTGTTACAAAGAGAACGGTTCCTGTAGTTAACCGTTCTAATAGTTGTTACAAAGAGAACGGTTCCTGTAGTTAACCGTTCTAATAGTTGTAACAAAGAGAACGGGTTGACTTTATTTCAACCGTGCTCTAATATCAAAGAGAACGCTTGGCCACACGACGGTTGGATGTAGCTTTAAGAACGGTGTCGGCCCGTTCTCTTTGATCATTATCCTAGTAGTGTGCTACCATTAGAGTATATATTCTAATATTATTTGCACATACTTGGTGTAATTCTTAGTATGTTATTTGTCTCACACTGAAAAAATAATTTAGGTATGGTGAATATAATACCTATAAATAGTAGAATGGTCTCATATCGAAAAATTACACAAAGTAAGGTGATTTTATGATTAAAAATATGAGTATTTTGCGTATTGTCTATCAGAGTCCTTAAGAATATAATCGTACGTATATCAAAATCTTCATCAAAATTAATTTAGGAAAATATTATAAATATTATAAATAATATCAATAAAACATTAATTATTTTATAAAAAATATGGTGTGTCACTTAGTTAGTTAGTATGATATTAAATAATACAATTGTCCCATATCATGTATTATTATTTCCACATTAGTTAAACTTACATCATTAAAATTAATAAAGTGAAAAATCTTTTAATTATTTAAGTATACATTCCCTATATTATATTCAAGTGGTGTTTATAATTTTTCTATAAAAATTTTACATTTCATTTCACATAAAAAATATTATAAAAATGAGTCATCCTTTGAACTTAGATATCAACTAAAAATCTTTTGAATATCTTAAGTATTGTCTTACAGGGCTTTTAAAAGTTTGTATTATTATCTTCATCTTAATGGTGTATTACTTAATATGTTATTTGTCGCACATTGAAAAATAATGTAGGTGTGGTGAATAAATTACATATAAATAAAAGAATTGTCCCACATTGGAAAAATATCATAAACTGGGTTGATCATGTGATTATAAATAGAAATCGTCCTTGAAACTTAGATATCAACCTAAGATCATTTAAGTCTCTCAAATATTGTTTTAGAGAGCTCTTAAAATTTTGTATTAATTATGAAAAAAATATAAATAGATCCGTGGTAAAAAAAAAAAAGATATCATACTTGGTGTAATTCTTAGCATGTTATTTATCTCACATTGAAAAATAATATAGGTGTAATGAATAAACTATCTATAAATAGTAGAATTGTCTCATATCAGACAATTACCATAACGTAGTGATCTCATGATTACAAATATGAGTCATATTAGGAACTTATGTATCAAACCAAAATCTTTTGAGTCTCTTAAGTATTGTCTTAGAGAGCTTAATTCTTAGGTTATTTGGATATTTTTGTTGTTGTGAAGTATCAATAAAAACATATGTAAGCCTATTAAATTATGTGAATGAGAGGGTTATGTTAATATTTTTCGGGACATAATATAGATCAAACATAACATAAGTCTTTACAAAGTTGGTAAAATATGTTTAAAATAGAATTTGAATCAATATATCAATATTATTTTCTTAAAAATTATATTTATTATAGTCTTAATTCTTAAAATTTTTATCTTTATAAGTTAATTGTTGTAGAAAATTTATAAAAATGACATTAATATAGACCCGTGCATCGCACGGGCATGAAATCTAGTATATATATATACCGTGCAAAATTGCACCGATCTATACTAATTTACATCAACTTTATTGTAAAACTGACTCATACTCATAATATATTGTAAAGCCGGCCTAAACAAAACCAACTCTTCAAAGTTACGACATCCAACCATACGAATATACGATCCGATCTTCAATATTCCTAAAACCCAACCTACTTCACTATTTCTCCTAATCCTAAACCCTAAAACCCTAAACCTCGACAACAATGGCGGGCAACTCACAACAAGCAGTCTCAATCCTAACAAACATCGCACGCGTAGCTCTAACACTAGGTCTCGGCACAACCGCCATCAACTCCGCCCTCTACACCGTCGACGGCGGCGAAAAAGCCGTACTTTTCGACCGTTTTCGCGGCGTTCTTGAAGAAACCGCAGGAGAAGGAACTCATTTCTTGATTCCATGGCTTCAGAAACCCTACATCTTCGATATTCGCACCCGGCCCCACCAATTCTCCTCGGTTTCCGGAACTAAAGATCTTCAGATGGTTAATCTCACACTTAGGGTTCTTTCTCGACCTGATGAAGCGAAATTACCTACGATTTTTCAGCATCTTGGTACTGAGTATGATGAGAAGGTGTTGCCGAGTATCGGAAATGAGGTTTTGAAGTCTGTTGTTGCGCAATTTAATGCTGATCAATTGCTTACTGAGAGACCTAGGGTTTCTGCTCTTGTTAGGGATAGCTTGATCAAGAGGTTGTTCTTTTAATTAATTGTGTTTTTTTTTGTTTTTGTTTGACTGCGATCGGAAAGTTTGATTATGTTTTGGTTGATTTAGAGGATAAACTGATTAAGAGATTGTTTGATTCATTGATAATGCCGTATCGTTTTTTTGTTTGATTCTGCCCAATTTAATGCTGATCAAGAGGTTGTTTTAATTGTGTTTTTGTTGATTAATGTCGTATTGTTTTGTTTGTTTGATCGCGATTGGAGAAATTATGTTATGTTTCGGATGGTTTGATTGTGTTTTGGTTGATTTAGAGGATAAATTGATGAAGAGGTTGTTTGTATCATTGATAATACGGTATCGTTTCCTTGTTTGATTAAGATGTGGGAAAATGTGTTGTGATTGATTTAGGTTTGGTTAGAGAACATTTGATTATGTTTGTTTTGTTTTTGATGATTTTAGGCTGTAATGTGGGTTCAATTGTTAGTTATTTTGTATCTGGTTTGTTATGACGGTTGGTGCTTTTGTTATGAATGTCTTGATCAAAAGGTATTTTTTTGTTTGATTTGTTGTTTTTGTTGTGTCTTGGGTTGATTTGTAGGATGCATTGATTGAGAGATTGTTTGATTGATTGATTGATAATGTCGTAGCATTTTGTTTGTTTGATTATGATTCGTGAAATTATGTTATGTTAGGGATAGTTTGGTTAAGAGGTTGTTTCAATTATGTTGTGGTTGATTTGAAGGACAAATTGATTAAGAGGGGTTTGATTGATTGAGAGTGCAGTATAATGTCTGATGATTTTGATCTGTTGTGTGCTTTTGGGTGCTTTTATGTTGTCATGTTGCTGCAGCTTTTTTAGATATGTGATTGGTTATATTGACTTGGATCCGGTTTGTTATGATTGTTGGTGCGATACAGTAATCTAAGAAGATTGCAGAGCCGAAAAATTTGTTCAGGAACTTGTGTTTTTTAGCTGTCTTGTCCAATTTTTGCATGTACAATTAGTGTTTGCTTATGCAGAAAGGGTGACTTTGTTTGTATATCTTCCAATTTGGATAGAGATTATGGTGTTCTGTATTCTCTGTTTTTGTTTGTTACGCACTTACGCATTATGGGCTTATGGCTGGGTTGATCGCTTTCAGAGCTCTTTCGTGAGAGGGTTTGGTACTCAGTGCCTTGGGGTTTCTGATCTTATAGGGATAAGATTTAGCTTCTGGTTGGCTGGTATCGGTCTGTATCGGTTTGATGTCATTGTGTATGTGATGAAGAAACTGTATTGGAAACTTAAAGTTTTTTTGTGGACGATTTGTGAATTTCGGGCAGTACTGAGTGCATTTTACTTGAAAATGCAGGGCAAAAGATTTCAATATTATGCTTGATGATGTTGCTATCACTCACTTGTCATATGGAAATGAATTCTCAAAGGCAGTGGAACAGAAGCAAGTGGCACAACAGGAGGCAGAAAGGTCAAGGTATGTGGTTATGAAGTCAGAGCAGGAGAAGCGAGCAGCTGTTATAAGGGCAGAAGGAGAAAGTGAGGCTGCCAAGTTGATTTCCGAGGCAACTGCATCAGCAGGAATGGGTTTGATTGAGTTAAGGAAGATTGAAGCTATGAAGGAGAATGCAGCTACAATGGCAAGGAGTCCTCATGTCACTTACGTTCCTGGTGCAATGAGCATGATTATGGGCATGCCTACTGCTGGTCGTTAAAAGATGGTAGGTTGACTTTACACCACATTTTGGCTTTCGGGATTGACTTGCTTAAGAGTTTGGTATCTGTTTCTTATACAATACGCTGTTTTTTTTTTCAAACCATACAATTCTTATTTTAATTTTTAACTGCTAGTTAGTGTCCCGTGTGTCGAAATAGTTTGGATTGTGTTGGTCATTGGTTTTTCTTATCCACCAATTTCGGGTTTTATTGGGCCAGGTTTTGTGTGGTTTGGGTAAGTTTTTTTTTTTGCTAGTTCTATCGTGGATCATATCATGTTAATCTCTTCTTATGATAAGGTTGCTTTGTTTGTTCATGCGGAAACTACATCTAGCAAACTCGAAACTTTAGTTACATTTGTTGGGTCAATCCTCAGAAGATGATCGTCATTCAATTTTAATTTCTCCCAAACTTATTGACCGACTTTCTATACTAGGTAACTTGGGATTGTAATTTTCATATATTGCCCTCTATTGAATAACTTCTTGTACTATAATTGAGGTGTACAGATCTACTTCATTTCTAGATCGGGATTAACCAGCAAGAAGTTCCATTCATTCTTCATTAATGTGAACCTTAACTGGAAGTGATCAATCTTTTTGGTGATCGGGGGTGTTGTGCCTCTGAATATGAATCTAATATGTAAAAAGAGTAGTGCTTTTTGGTGATTCCTTCAAAGAAATACGACTATATGTTGTGACATCAATTGCTTTTTGTCTATCTGCTCGGTTTTAGTATGCATGTGCCATGGAAGAAGCATGCTATATTGCTAACTAACCTGTCTTGAATTACAGGTATGTCTATCTCAGAATGATGATCTTTTGGGTCGAATAAAACTGCTCTTCTAAGTTTGTTGCTGGATGGGAATACAAAAACTGTCAGATTGTGGATGGTTTGGAAACAATCGCGAATTATTCTTGTTTTCTAGGTTGAACAGTTTATCGTTCTGGCACCTCATTTTGTGGTTGCTTCAATTTTTATTCTGTACGTTGTAGTAATTTTCTCCTGTTGAAAATGAATTTTGGACAGCTGAAGGACAATGCTTATGAAGTTAGAGGTTTAACTTTCTAGGTTTCGAAAATGTTCTCTTTGTTTTGAATTTTTAGGACATTTTACGAATAGCCTCGTTGGCAAGTATTTGGAAAATAAATCTGTACTAAAAAGGTATTCGGAAAGTAAATTTGCCGTGCAACCCAGTGTTTTTATTTTCTGTGATGAATTAGTTTGGCGTTGATCTTGTCCCAGACTAATGCCGAACTACAGCTAGGCTGAAATTTTTCCACATATAAATCAATGTAATCTGAATAGTTGATGGTCAATTTCGTTGTGGTAGATCTAAGTAAATTAGAATCAGAGGTCAGTTAGGGTTTTAATTTCGGAATTATGGAAGAAAAGTAAAGTGCTAAGCACATTTTGCCATTAAACCAGTACATTTATTGTAAGTCTTGTGTTCTCGAATAATTTTACATCCATATTTTGAAGTAAACCGTTACATTTATTCCCCTGCTCACAACATGACAAAAAAAATCAGCAACTGTCGGTGATTTCAGTTCAAAAATGAGGTGACATAATAATTAACAAAAACGACAACAATACAATGAACTGAAACACAGAATGAACCTATGTAATTTCACCAGCATGATTTTGCGGGCGGAATCACACAGAAAACTCTAATCCCGTCAGATCCCGGGTAGCTTCTGTCTTCCCGATCATCCGAAACCAATCCCCTGTTTAGTGGTGCAAATGCCCCATTGAAGTAAAAATTTATCAACAAAGTTTTATACATCGGCAAGGGCTATGAGTTGATCAACGACACTTGGTTCGGCTAAGGTGCTGGTGTCACCAAGTTCATCTAGCTGTTTTGAAGCAATCTTCCTCAAAATCCTTCTCATTATTTTACCACTCCTCGTTTTTGGAAGTCCGGGTGCCCAGTGAATCTTATCCGGAGCTGCAAATGCTCCTATCTGTCCGTTTTCCAATGGTTTCTAATGTTAGCTGAGGCGATAATCATATGTGGAAAGGGCGATAAGCCGATAATCATACATCTTTAATGAAACTAATCGCATGTTTCAAACTCTGAGGGAGTACCATGGCAAGCGGGAAACTAACCTGGTGGCGTACGCTTAGGACAAGGCTTTTCCGAAGCTCTTCACTGTAGGGAACACCCTCCACCAAGGTTACGAATGCATAGATGCCCTGTCCTTTAACCTGATTAAAAAAGAAAACAAGAAATGAAAATTAAAATAAGAAAAGAAAAACATATAGCATTCGATGCAAATAAACCAAAGTCAAACCGAAAGAGAAATCTGCTTAAATGTGTAAAAATACCTCATGCTCAACACCAACAACAGCAGCCTCGGCACATTGTGGATGAGAAACTAGGGCGGATTCCACTTCAGCAGTACCAATACGGTGACCACTACACAAAACGAACAGATCAGGATCTAAATGCTGAATGTGTTTGTCACATTTAAGATTTGATCCTTTACATCCACAGAATATTACTCCAATAATTCACTGTGTCAGCGTGACCTGATTCACTCGGACTTGGGTACGGGTGTCTGATACGAGTACATATCCAAGTATTTGACTTGGCATAAACTTTAGACACAAGGATTGTCTGATTTGTCTCCTGTGTATAATGTTTCCAAGTGTTGACTCGGCATGAACCTTTAGACACAAGGACCGTCTCCTATGATGATATTGGCGTAGGGACACCCCCTCAAAGTTCAAAACAAAAATGCAGTTATTTAGAATTAAAATTGGTAGATGTTTGATTGACTCTTTTAGGAAAAGTGTCATACGTTGGTATGGCCCTGGAAGTGAAGCGTCGAAGTAAAATGGAACTGGAAGTCTGGAACAAGATGTTCCTTTTAATATGACAAAAATACTTCTGACATTTCAGTTTTGGCCAGAAAAAATGGAAACATTATATAAAATAAATCTGACACTACGACACACACTCACATTCGATGACTAAGCTGAGTGCAAGTAACATATAGATCATATGCATATGACACCCTGCAATTTGACACTACAAAATACCTGACATTGATAACATCATCCACTCTGCCAGTGAGCCAGTAGTAGCCGTCTTTATCCCTGAGTAACACAAGAAAAAAGTTTCACCAATGCGAAGTGAAAAGAAAAGCCAGGTATCATTTCAAATTTCTAGCCGACAAAAATGCAAGCATACCTACTACAGCCATCACCGGTAAAGTAATAGCCTGGGAATGGCTTGAAATATGTTGTCTCATATCTTTCATGATCACCATATAATGTACGGAAAGCCGAAGGCCATGAGTGCTTGATGCATAGATATCCACTACATTGACCTTCAATCTCATTACCCTTCTCATCAACAATGACAGGCTGCAAGTAGAGGGACGAAATATTAGGGCAACTTAAAGTGTTGATAAAGCGGTTGAAAAATAAAAGAGTATCAGCTAGTAATTCTCAAGACATAACCTGAACTCCGAAGAAAGGAAAAGTGGCGGAACCTGGCTTCTGTGGCCAGGCACCAGGTATAGGAGTTATCTGCAAGGTAAAACAAACACAAGTTAGTACACTCGTACAACAAAAGTCAGAAAACACCATTAATGAGCTTTGTGAGTTCTTTATAATGGCATGGAAAACAGGACATAATGAGAAAAAAACAGCGTACCATAAAGCCACCTGTTTCTGTCTGCCACCAAGTATCAGATATAGGGCATCTCGAGTCTCCGACAACATTGAAGAACCACCTGCAAGAAAGAATTACACAAGGTCAATAACTCATATTTTATATCAAAAAGAGAAGAGCCAAAGTTGGTTAACCTCCATGCGCTCGGATTGATTGGCTCCCCCACACTTCCTAGGATTCGTAAGGATGTCCGTGAATAACGAGTCACGTGCTGCATTAATACCAATGGATGCATTAAAAAAAAGCAGTTCCTGTTGGTAAAGGAGCAACAAGACAACAAATAGAAAAGGAGGTATTACCTCCATCACATGTATACTTTCCCCATTATATCTAGTCATTTACCGATGCCAACTTTGACCATTAGTTTTTCAAAATATATTTAGATGTAAAATGTAAAATCTATCACAACTAATTAATCGATATGCTATATCACTTATAGAATAAACTTTTTTTTTTTTTTTTTATATTTGTTATTCTAAATAAGCTTCTATATACTCCGTATTATATACCGCGGAAAAATTTCAGTCAGAGCTGACATTGTTTGACTGTCAAAGCCAAATGGAGGAAATATAAATACGATGGAGGGAGTAATGTAATCCAATATTTTAAAGCAGCACTAAAGAAGCCTGCCATCAACATTACAATCGTCTGAGTATGGTGAAAGAAAATCTTGGCAAGAACAAAAGAAGTTGATTGTACTGTTATTAGATCTGAAAGACATTTTGACATAGCTCTTACCTCCTTGCCCTCGCGCATGAGAGATCTGACTAGCGTAGGGGCAGTGTAGAATATGCTAACTTTGTATTTATCAACAACGTCCCAACAACGACCGGCATCTGGATAAGTGGGAGTCTGCAAACCAATTATCAACCACAAGTTATGATAAGGCATAAGAACTTTCTATTAAATGGTTTCTTGTAGTATGAACACAGAAGTACAATTTAGCTACTGAATAGTCAAATAATTTTTAAGAGTATTTCCTACTTTTTTTATAACCTACTCGGTTTAACGGTCATTTGTTCCTGCTGGTTCAGATTTTGCCCCAAGGAGTTTGAAACATAACCCCATTTGTAGATAATAGAATATAAAATCAATGTTAAATGCAACTGGTTTCTCTTTATGAAAAAAAGATCCATGGCTACATCAAGAAAGTATCTTAGGCTAAGTAGCCATTCATCACAGACTTAATTAGTTCTCTATGTAAGGTTGATTACGCTACTTATAATGTTTCCATAAAATGAAAAACGAGTAATCATGAGAGAAGGCGCAAATAACATGAGCGTGAATTTTTGCATGGGGCTTGATGCTACAGTAGAGTCTAATACTTGATGCATCTAATTATACAAAAAAAGAATCTTAAGCAACAAATTTAAGACTAGCAAATGAATAGGTCATCAATGAGTACAATCAGAGCACAATAACGATCAAGGACATATTGATCAGAATGAAAAGGAAAAAAGAAATCTGCTTAACATCACTTTTAAGGCAGAATGAGAACAATAAATGGTCAATTGGTCCGCCATAAGAATTTGAAATTTCTGAGTTTTCTTTATCGTCCAGCAAACAAGATAACACTTAAGCAGTTCACTTGAGTTGTAATTAGTGTGTGAAATTTTATTTGGGACCGAAAGCTGACGAAGTGTTCGATAGGAAGCATATACTGAATCTACTTCAGCATAATTGACCAGGAGGATCAACATAAACTTGATTAAAGGATAATGATAGATAAATTAAATTCAAGGAAAGGTAGAAACCGCTATCAAAAGTTTAAATTGGAACATCATGTGTGAAATATGTATTTCCGTGGTTAGTTTTCTGCAGGAAAGTATTTCAATTTTACAGATCAACAAGGATAGCTAAAATCCAGGAGCAGCAAAATTTAACACATCTATCTAAAACAAACTAAAGAAGAGGGACAGTAATTACTCCTTCAAAAACAATACAGCTTGCGCCATTGAGTAATGGACCATATGTGACATAACTATGTCCAGTAATCCAGCCACAGTCTGCTGTGCACCTATGTCATGATTGAGAATAAATAACTTTTAAGAAATTCTGTTACATAATACAGTCGACTTACACGCTAAATTGAAATTTGTTCAAAGGGAAATGTTTGTTTTTTTTGTTAAAAAAAAAAGACAAAACAGATGATAGATAGACAGATAACAATATTGTATTTGAGTCACTCCGACAATCTTACCAGTAGACATCTGAAGGCTTGTAATCAAATGCATACTTGAATGTCGTTGCAGTGTATACCATGTATCCTCCTGTTGTATGCACGACACCCTACAATAAGACACCATGGATTATATACGACATCGACCAAGCAAAAGAACTAATTAAATTAATGATAACATCGTTACCTTAGGTTTTCCCGTGCTTCCACTAGTGTAAAGCAGGAACAACGGATCTTCTGCATCAACCCATTCAACAGCACAAGAACTGGGGTACTTTGGAACAACATCCTAAAGAACCGAAAGGATATCAAATTGACTATAACTTGTCATAATTAGTAAACCACTTGGAAATGAAATGCAACAATTTCCCTTTTCCATCTAAGACAGATTAACAACTTAATAGAGACAATGTATACGCTACTTGATTTAAATACAGTTGAAACTTGCTATGGTAATTGCAAAATCATGCCCACGAAAAGAAACACGTCGCGCATTGTACAAATAACACGATTGTATTATAAAGGGAAATGTCCATAATTTCACAAAAAAAAGTCTACTAACCTGCCACCAGGTATCTCGCCCTTCCTTCCATTTGGTATTTTCTCTTTTCATTGCTGATTGGTTTTCATATGTTAAGCACACATCTGTTTCAAATATGAAGTTTTAGGGTAGTAATCATTTTCCAGATAATAGGAGCATCAACACAAAATTTAAACAAATCCGCCTAAAAGATGATTGCGCGAAACATACAAGTCTGGACTGAGGATTAGCGGAATGTCGGTGAATAAATAAATCATCTTTGTTATGCAAAGAAGCAAAAAATTGGAAGAATACCTTAACAATTATCTTGTCATGTTGAGTAATGAAAAACCCAAACAATTGAAAGTGTCTAAAAGATACATCATGCATGTCAGGGGTCACACGGTGATTCAGGGTACAAACCAAGAAGTGGCTAAACAAGCTCAAGCTGCTTTAGATTAATCACGGGTTGGAGCAGTAACCATCGATTGTTTTACTAAATGAACCATGCAATCCGCAGCAACATATAAACACGATAGAACACTAAAGTATCATAATTTCATCAAACACAAAAATACTGTATTAATTACCTTATGCTATTTCCCCATAAAAATAATACTCAGTTATCTGTTGTTTTATTCATATCATTGAAGTCAATTAAGTTATCCTAAACCTAGGTATCATGGAAAGTACGCAATCGTGCAACACTATGCCTTTGTGGTCTTTTTATCTCATCAAAATCATTAATTCGTTTGAAGAAGGTAAAAGGCTAAAAGAAGTTGAAGCTGTTAAACTGGTCACCAAGAAAATAATCAGTGCGTGTACCTACGGAAATGCCATTCTTAGCTGAATCAGCCAGAGCAGCATCAACTATATCTTTGAGCCCGATGGCCTTTGCTCCTCTTTTTACTGCATTGCAAGTAAGGACCACCTTTGGCTTGCAATCAACAATTCTCTGGGAAAGAGACTCTGCAGAGAACCCAGCAAAGACAACCTAAACATGAAAGTGATGGCATCAGCCATAAAGCCATAGTTCACAGAATCAGACCACCCGAAATTGTGCTCCGTCCCAATTTTATTGACCCTATTTGACTTTGGCGATCAACGTATGTCAAATTTGATTATTAATATCTCAAGACATAGGTAGCGATATAATGTACAGCCTGCCATTTTCGATTCGCCAGGGAAAAAAAAAACTATTCTCATATCAACATTTCATTTCTAAATGTTGTCATTATCGTAAATTGTGAAAAAAAAGACATCTTTTGACTAACAAAGTAGAATGGAGACAATTTAGGGAATATGGGATAGAGGTTTTACATGAATGCAGAAAGGAAGTTATAAAGTACCGAGTGGATAGCCCCAATACGAGCGCATGCTAGCATTGCAATTGGCAGTTCCAAGAGCATGGGTAAGTAGATAACAACAGCATCACCCTTCTTAACACCAACATCTTTCAAGTAATTCGCTAGCTGTCACCAACATACAGATTAATCCGATTACAATTCTCCACATAAACCGTCACTCCATAAAAACCAAACCATCATTAAGCTCATCTGTTTGAAGCCAATCTAAAAACAAACTTCAACAATCACCTGACAAACTTTCTCCAGCAGCTGGCTATAAGTTAAACTGTCATCAGAACCCAGGTCATTCCCTTCCCAATACAATGCAATTTTATCACCATCACCAAGCTCCACGTTTCGGTCCAAGCAGTTATAGCATATGTTGGTAAGCCCACCTTTAAACCACTGTCCAGATCACAAAATCATCATCATCAAATCAATAAGCTTTACACTCCTAAGAGCCGAACTCGAAATTTATAGTCTCAAGTCACAATCTTTTAGCTAAGCAATGATCAGTTTGACACAAAAAAAAGTACTTTGAACAATGATCACTGACCTCAATGCTAATTGTTCCCTTTCTCACATCCAAATTCTCTGAACAAACATCATCTCCCCATTTCTTCTTCCAGTGAAATTCTGATGCAATATCTGACCAAAACCCTGATGGATCTTCCACTGATCTTTTATACATCTCCAAATACTACACATCCCAACAAAAACACAGCTTTCTTAAACATTGAAATTTGAAACCCATCCTATTATCTAAATAATATACACCCCTCAGTCTCAATCATTTGTTTAGCTTTGATCAATATATCTCTTACACAGAATATAAAAGGTAAACAAGTAAATGACACGGAGAGAGCAATAATATTATTCGCCGATTTGCCACCCTCCATAGCGCTACGTGATGAGACGGTGCCATCTGCATTCAAATCAAGTGCATTTCTATGTAATAGCCAAAATTGGAAAATAGTACTCCAGCACCTCGAGGTAAGCTGGGGGTTCAACGCCTGCTACCTCGAACTCCTAAAACGATCAAATGACTCATCAATTGACGATCATTCTAATATTCAAAGCAACCATCATTCCATCAACTGACTCCAACAAACACACCCTAAATATTGAAGGAAGACATAATACCAGTATACCACTCCGAAATTACTAATGTCACTCATATCTACTTCTTCCGTCCCGGTCATTTGTTTACCTTTGTTTTTGCCACAATTATTAAGGAAATGGTAGGGGACCATTTGTGGTGGTAGTTGGTGGATGACATGTGGACAATAGTCTCATTGGGTGATCAAATTACTTCTAGATTGTCTTACTAACATAGAAAGGTAAACAAATGAATGAGACACCTCAAAATGGAAATGGTAAACAAATGATCGGGACGGAGGGAGTATGAGACTGTAAATAGTAATATGCCCTCTAACTTTAATTTGTATTGTTATGACATTTACAAAAAGGGCTGACATTATCAATCCCTATATTCATCGAAAACATCAAAAATACCCGAAACCCAATACTCATCACCAAATCTAACCAAATAAAAAACTTCTAAAAGTTACTGAACATTCTATTAAATTCCACACAAACCATATAATAAGACCGATAAGACGATCTTTTAATGCTTTAAATACTCACAGTGTAAGACCGTCTTATATAAAAATTACTGTAAATTCCAAAGAAAATATGGACCTTGGAGGAAGAAGGAACATTGGCAATCGAAGAGAAATCATGACTAGGGAAAACGAGGTCGTTTTCTTCAGAAGCAAGAGCTTCTCCAAGAATGACGGAATTTAGCCGCGGAATTTTACCGGCGTTTGAAGGAAACGTCTTAAATGACTCAAGATGTCGGAGATGATTATCCGTCGTTAAAGTTCTCATTTTCCGACAGATTTAACTAAAATTTGCGACACCTTTTTTAGTTCGGTGGGAAAATATGAGTGCCTAGATCTCTAGATTGTTGATTAGAGTGGGGTTGTTGGGACTTGGGTGGTATTACTCTGCCTTTTAAATGTTCCATGATCCTGTCCAATAAGGGCAGTAATATCTATGCAGATCGTCTTACTTGTAACCGTCAGAAGCTTGTGGCCTCTTTATTCTCACAGTTGTCCGCCTGTCCTCCCATTTGCTGTTTCACAGGCTTTTGACGGAATAGTGTTGTCACAAATGAGACGTTTGGTATAGAAAAAGATGTTTTAATGGATAAAAGTGTCTTAATCTAAAATTTATGCGGAATTATTATTTCAGGGCATCTGATTATATCACCAAAAATGAAAAATGTAACGAGGATAGTGATACAAGTTCAATAGAAATATAGAATTAGACACGATCCTTTTACGAGATCGTCTAATACACATATAAGTCTTGGCATCATATCGGCCCAAAATATGTGAATAATAATGTTAATTTATCTTTATACAATAATAGCAAACATATTTCTATAAAAATTGCTTAATTTTTATGATTTTTTAGCTAGCTACGATCGCGCAGACATTTTTATTATTAAGACGAATATTTTCGTTTTAAACGGGAGCAACTGAAAACTGAGTGAAATAACTTTCATCTAAGTTAGGCAGCTCCCAATCATGACCAAACCAGATATTCCTATTTCGAGAAATTGTGAGTACTGTTCTTTTAGTTTTTTTTTGGTATTATACATTTATTACTCAAAAGATGAGGACCACAAAGGTTTGATTGGATGATTAATTGGATATTTTAAAAATTTTGATGAAAAAAAAAAATAAAAACTGAAAATGAAGTAAAACAGAGGACAATCCACGAGGTTACTAAAAGACATGCAATTGCACACGTGATCAGACAATCTCATGCAGCCATGCAGGACACGGAGGTACCAAATTATCATTTACCATTGGGCGGAGTATTCTTGTAAGAGGGGATTCGACAAGTTACAAGTTTGTGACGGATCTGCCCATCACAAATGAGAAATTTTGATAGGAAAATTTGACATGGGTAAATTATTGGTAATTGCTGGCACATTTGATCAAGTCTCAAACCGAGATAAAAATATTACAAAACCGGTTATGTTATTGTTAGTCAAAACATAAGTACATAACCGACTAATAAGCTTAAGATTTTTGGGTAGAGCTTTAAAAGCTGTTGTAATTTAATATTCCCTGCGTCTCAATTATTTGTTTGCCTTTGATTAAAATATTTCTCACAAATAATATAAAAGGTAAACAAATAAATGGGAGCTGGAGACTATAAACAAAAAAATTCAAAAAAGTGTGCATTGGCTTAAAGACCAGAAAGTATACTCTAATCTTTGAATTACATCTGAAAGTACCATACCCTAAAAGACTTACCAACAAGGGCTACAAGGCTACAACCATAAATGTCTACAACAAATTTGCTATAAACCATATAGACTTTCATCAACCACAACTCCCATAACAGAGTTTCATAGGTAATCAAGAATGAACCCAAGTACATAGCCGAGCACCGACCCATCAAACGAGCAACAAAAACAACGGTTATAATACACAGATGATGCATTCCATCCGGTATGTACAAAAATGAAACATACGAGTCAGGCGATATGGATTGGCACACAAAGTTCATTCTTAAGCCAATAATCTTTATTCAACAATACATGTCTTTATAAACTCAGGCAGTAAGGATATATTCACATGAAGAATCCGACCAGGCGACCATGAAGGCATGAAGCAAAATGAATGAAAGAATTAAATCCCAATTTATAAGACGGAAAATACTAGAAACCTTGTGTAATCTGTGTAACAACATCGCCTATACAATCTATATACAGAAGATTTATTAGTACTCCGTATGTATCATCATTCATCACTGGCATTTAGAACAACCAGTGTTTCTTCCTTGGTTTGGGTGGAGGAGCCGCTGCAAGATGAATCAACTGACGATAATTAGTCTTCATATATTTGAAACTTCCATATATTATAGACCTAGCAAAATTTACTCGACTCAACCATACGTGTATGTGAATATGTGATCAAATAAAATTGAACCGACTCCATTTGAACTGAATTTTGCTAACCCCATGCCGACTCTTAAACTAAATGGGTCTAAAATAATGCTACACCCGAGCGCAAAACGACCCAACTCCTTCCATAAGCAAAGAAACCAATATATGACTTGATACTGAACTGGCCCGAATGAGTGACCTTTATTCCAGGTCTAATAAAAAAAACCATGAGATTTAAAATCAAACAAACCTCGCATATCATAAAGTGAGTTATAGTGAATCTCGGACCAGAAACTCAACCAAAGCTCTGTAACAAACATTTGAAAATCGTCAAGTGTCATCATTAATCAATTGAATACAAAAACGCATAAAAATGTTTCAATGGAAGTAATACTCCAAACGTAGTTTCCTTTGTTTAGTTGTAGGGCTGTTAACTTTGTTTGATTCGGCAAAAGATCAACTCAAGCTTGAGCACAAGCCAATTTTCATTGGAACGATCGGAGATTCGGAATCTGATGTAATAGGACTCAACTCTAAAAATTTGGCTCAAAATTCATTTTCATTTTGACATCTATTTTTCTCTTAAAAGTAAATTTTCATGAAAACTAAACAAAGGTTAAGATTCTCATAGTTCAATTTCTACAAAGAAAAAAATACAGTATAGGATGAATCCAAACAGGGCTTTAAGCTTTATTTTAGATGGCCTGACTAAGCCCGAGTTTGAACTTTTTACGCAAACGAACTTGAATAGTTACATAAGACAAAATAGGTTTTACTACAAGGAATTAAATTTCCCTTTATATTTTCTTTCACGTCCAAGATCAAACAACAGAAGTTCCCAGGACAATATTCTACCCCAAACCCAAAAAGGCCTCATCGTATCAATTTCAACATATAGTACAACACTCCTTTAAAGTCCTAACGATACATTTATTAACATTATTAGTATTGCACAAAAAATAACACTATTACCTCGTTGGGGAGCGCGGTTTCGTGGAACAATCTCAATAAAACAGGTGTCTCTGAAGGAAGTTAATAGGCATATTTTTGCAGCAAACTACATAGTGGAGCAAAATATTTAGTGAGAATAATACGTCCTAAAAAAGATGAAGACTGAAGCCAAAGTAACAAAGCACAAGTGCCGCAAGCAAGGTACTTTAACTTGTCAACTCCCGATTTTTTTAGTACGAGCTTTTTTTTTTTGTAAAGATAAGCAAGCTCGATGCCTAGTAATTCAACTTTTCCTATCCTTAAAAGTTAAAACTATACTGTACTTCACAATGTTTAGCGACACGACAGAGTATCTATATTCTAGTACACTAAATAAGTTTCTAACACTTCCTGCTTCCGAGACCCCCAAATACAAGAAATAAATTTTCTGAATTTATGAAGCACATTGACAATAAGATAACCAAAAACATGGCTCATTACTGAAAATTGCATTTTGTTAACAGGGAACCTTATTTCAAAGTGAAATTATTTTTCAAGAACAAATTTCTACGAAGCAGAAAACATATCATAACCAAACACATGGCAAAAGAGTGCTAACCCTATCTGCGGCCGCCTGAAGCGTTACATGGTCTCCCCATTCACCAGATCTGCCACACAGAAAAATTAGCAGGTAATAGAGAGGAGACTGCACCAAAGTTGCAGTAAATTATCACTATAAACAGAATGCAGCTAATTCAGAAAGAACAGAAACTGCAATCGTACTTGGCCATCTTCTTGTAATAATGTTGGTACTTCATTGGGATATAGCCTTCGTACGAAGACTTGTGTTCCTTCAGCTGAAACAAGGGGGTTAACAACATGTTAGTACATTTCTGAGCCAAAGATTAAAGAGTAGTTCAAAATGCCTCTTAAACGTTTAATTCTATTTACAGCATGGTTACCGGATTCGCTCGGTACCCTAGGAATCGCGAATCGTAAAAAGCGAATTCTATCATGTTGCTTACTAAAAATACATATAACACACGTTCTATAAGAGCGAATCGCGAATCGGTAAGGACGTACTAATAGCGAATCCGGTAACCATGATTTACAGAGTAGGAAACTCTGTTCAATAGTGGAGTAAGACGCAGTTGTGCCTTCTGGACGCGCTAAAACTAGAAGCACAAAACTCCCTCTCTAAAAGCTTTATTTGCAGAACTATATTTACATTGAAAGCTCATAACTCACAGCATGAAAAACCAACTGCTTAGCTCGTCTCAGTAAAAGATATTTGAAACTATTTTGTCTCTGTTAATGTCTGGTATTTTGTACCTCCCTAAATCTAGAACCTTTTATTTTTATATCTACCATCACATTTACACCTCTCAAACTCAAAATATTGAGGCATATACCTGTTTAACTACTTCTTTACGTACAAATTTGTGATGCTCGGGCGACTTGAACATCTGATCTGAGAGCGCACGGAACTGCAGAAGGTAAAACAAAGCTGCTAAGAATTTATCTATAATCATTTGCAACTACTAGTCGAGCTTCACCAACCTGACAATTTCCATCACCAGAGACACGGACCTCAAGAAGACCATAAACCTGTAGCCTGATAGGCACTGTAGCGATTAAAACTTCACAAACCATAAGAAAGCATGAAGCAAACACATAAGGTCGCCAAAGGCCATATCAAAAGATTTCGCCTATAACCAGAAGTCCATACAAATGCAAAAAAAAGAAAAAAGGGGGGGGGGGGGGGGGGGGGGGGGGGGAGCAGTTGTTAAAGAGGAAAATGATCATCAAATTTCTTTCAATTTTTGACAAAAAAGAGTGGAAGGAAACCCTATTTCCCATTATCATGATAAAATGAAATTCCAGTATCACTTCTGTACATATAATTTCTCCAAATCTACCCAAAATTAACAAAGTTCTCTCTACTTTGGATTAGTACTACTAAGCTAATCAACAATGTACCCCAAAACTAAATGATCTTGTTAGTTTGTGGTAAATAGGGATGCAGAAAATAGTTTCTAATCACCCATTTCATGAGATACAAGTATACAACCATGCAGTTGATAGTTTCTGATAATTGCAAGTTGCAACGGCCCTATCTCACAAACGAGACAGGTTGCTGTTAACATATAGCATATTTAACCAATACATATATCGGGCCTCGGGAGTCTGTATGAAATATTACCACCAGAGAAGTCCGAAACAAAACGGTTGCATAGTCCACTGTTTGGGAAAGCTATGGTGGGACAAAGTGGAATCAAAGCCAAAGGGGTCTAAAAGGGAAGGATTTAATATGGACTAAAGTTAACTATAGACTTAAGGGTGACCTTTGTAATGCTCGTGCTGGGAGGATACTGGAGACAAAGTTGGCTAAAAGGTGTATTGGACTCGACTGTCTTCAATGAGAGCAAAATTGGTAGACATGATCATATTCAGGTGGCTACAGCCTACAGGTTATTGTTGAAGGAGGTAATAAATAGCTGGAGTCAGACGCCATAACTCCAAGGTGGGATCATTAATGGCTGCTCGGAGGTGTTGGGCATGAGAAAAGTGTATTCATGTTATTCTTTTCGGAATATCCTCAAATCTCCTTAGGTAAATTGATTCAGTAGCAGAAGAATTGAAATTTGTTGCCAATTTTGGCACAAGTTGGAAAAGTTACCACAAGAAAAAATTTCCCTGATTTAAAATGCCGATAGAGGGAGGAAGCCAGCAAAACTATTACACGTACCTCTGGAGAAGTCGTTGGTGATCCAAATTGGCATCACTTAAAGTGGGAAAGAAGGAATTTATTCTTGGGACAACCTGAAATAGAGATGTTATTGAAATACAAAGTAACCGTTTAAATCTAGGCTTCTCCAAACAGAAATAGTCGCGACAAAAAGAGTGTCTCACATAAATGTAAACAAGGATGCAACTGGGCAAGGTTAGAGATCTTACAGGCATAGGAGCAAGGTTAGAGACACGTCGAGCTACAGCACCATCTAGTTTAGAATACTCTTCTGTTAACATTAGCGCGATCATCCTATCATCCTTTGTATCAGGCTGACTACTCCACGAAGTTGAGCTTGATTCACTTTGGTATTCATTTGTCATAATTCAAGAGATAAGTTGAAACCTTCTAATATCGCTTCAAGTTATCAAAAATCGATAATGTGGCCCGTAAATGAAGATATCCAATCAACTGATCAAGGTAAGACCTGCAAATATGGATTGCGAGATAATTCGAGTAAAATGAAAGAATTATCAATCATAGTGTCGAATAATCATGAGATACACAGCAGAAAGCAGAGTAATGGCACCCTCGGTTAATCATTAAAAAATATACTGCAGAACAATTCCAGGATCATTCACATATACACGGGCATCTGACAAAATAACATGCTACTTATAAGCATAATAGAGCGTGGAGAGGCTTCTATGTAAACTTTTGGTTGTATCTTCCCGACCTTGTATAAAACAACAAAAAGACACATGCTTATATGTGCACTTTCTCAGACGGGTTCAGATCACCAAAGGAGCTTGACCAAATGCTCTGGAGTTGACACTTGAGCGACCACTTAAAAATCTAATGTCAAGAATGATTTTATGCTTAATATGTAGATAATACTGGAATTTCTCCAAATAGAATCACATTTGAAATAATACGATGAGAATGCAAATCAACGATCTTAAGTTGATTCAAACGCCTATAAAACATGCTCCGTATAATGATTGATAAAAGCATTTCAAACTAAGTTAAAAATCATGGCAACAATCAATAAGCCGATCTATGAAGCACGCCAAATCTCCTAATGGTATGTTTGGGACCTAGAATTAAAATTAAATACTAGAATTGAGACAATTCTAGCGTTTGGGAGCTTTTAGAATTTGGAATTGGAATTGAACTCAATTCCCTATCAATTCCAACCTAGATACATTTTGGGTTCTTCATTTCAATTCCATCCCTATTCGTGAATTGAATTCCACCTGATCTCCAAACGAATTTTTGGAATTGAATTTGAAATTGAATCCAGACATTTTGATTTCTACAACTGAAATCATGAAAATGAAATCAATTCCGCGTTTCCAAACACTACCTACATTCAATTGAATTTCTCAATTTCATACGAACATTTTCCCCAAAGTTGGTCAATTCTCTCCCAATTAATCATCAGATCAAACCCAATTTTGAATTACTATTAATCAGAAACCAAAACAAAACAAAAGGCAGCATAAATCCATAATCAAATTGGCGAATTGGGGAAAAAGTTGAAACCAACAGTACATCATATGAAATTCCCGCGTATCGGCGTATGAAATTAACTACGAGTACGTCGTCTCACACGGTAAGACGGTTTTATTCTATAATTTGTTAAACGTAACCTTGTAAAAGAGATCATCGGAAAAAAAGGGAAAGAAAGGAAATAAAATAGGTAATACATGAAATTTGGATTGCAAGTTACCTGTGGCGCGAGTAGTAAATGCGTGAAATTTGATTATTCTGAGGAATACGGTGTTTGTAAATGATGTAATTGCGTCGTAGTAGTAACAAAAAAGCCTGTGCAAACTGCAAATTGACCTTTTTGTTTCTATCACCTTAAAAATGTTTTATTTAATGTTATGAATTTGAATGATGTAATGGTGTAATTAACACCATTTTTTTGGGACTGATTTTCGCAGTACACATTTTACTTAATTTAGTATATTATTGACAATTATACCCCTCTCATTTCTCACCCCATTTTCCCTCTCTAAACTCTTTCTCATGTTTTAATATATGTATTACAAGAGAAAAAATAACATAGTAAAATCTTTAAGACTAATGCAAATAAATTGGAATACAATACATTGACATAAAAATCAACATTGTACTAAACAAAACTATACGATACAAACTACATTGAACAAAAAAAAACACTATACAATATTGGAAAAAAAAGAAAAGGCGCAGTAAACAAACAATATACAGTACAATACTATACCCATCGCCGACCTTCGTCGGCGGTCCCTTCGCCAGCAGCCCCTTTGTCGGTCGTCCAACCCCAACACCGACCATCCCTTCTTTGTCACCGCCATGAATAAATAAACCCTTAGCAATTTAATAATTTAGACATAAAACCGTAATTAAAAAGAAATAAATAAATTAAAATATAATAAAGAGTCAATTTTATTAATATAAGATGGGTGGGTTTTTCTATAATGTGCCCAAGGGGCACATTATAAGATATAGTATTGCACACGTTAACAATTAATGTTATTATCTTTACATAATTAATGGGATTCTCAATATCTTTTACAGTTATTATTTTTTCTCCCACTCCCCTATATTTCTCTACCTTATTTTTCTATCTTTGACGTTTCATTTCTCAATTTTACAGTAAAATTAAAGTCATGTTTCCCTCAATTTTATGTCTCTCCCAAACCACTCTTAATTAACCAAAATACAATAATGGAGGATAGAACAAGTGCACAACAAACGTCTCAGGGAAGGTATGGAGGATAGAACAAGTGCACAACAAACGTCTCAGAGGGTTAATGTGTAGAGAGAAGGTAGAAAGGAGGCAAAAGAAACTAGGTTTGATATGTTTTTTTTGTGAAAGATAACAAATGTAAATTTTGGTGTAAAAAGTACTAAGATGAGTAAAAAACGTACTGCGAAAATAAACTTCGTTTTTTTTGTTAAGACGAAATTATGTTGTCTTATTAATATTAGGGTGTTGATTTTCGCGGTACGCATCTTTACTCATTTCAGTATACTATTGACGTTTATACCCCTCTTATTTATCCTCCCATTTCCTCTCTCTAACTTCTCTCTAATCTATTATCCCTAATTTCATATCGGAATTACTTTTTCACATACGAATTTTAATTTTTCACATACACTTTTTTTATTAAGTTTCCATCTAATACCCTTCTTATCTAAAACCGAAGCAAATTAACTCTAAAAAAATCAACCTTTTTTTTCCCTAAACCCCTAATCTTATTCTATGGATCCTAATTCGCAAATCAACGAATTAGCTTAGATGTTTAACAATGCTAATATTATTGTTAAGTTTTATTGTATTTGATTTATCATATTTTATTTGTTGGCATTAATGATGAAATTTTGGAAGTGGCAAAAAAGGGACGTCAAACTTAGTAAAATGAATACACCAATTTCTTGCGGCTGTAATATTCAATAATTGGATCTGCTAGTGGCAGGCTTGCGGGGTTATTTACTCGCGTGAATTTGATTGATCATACTTTGCGATGTTGCTGGTCTCCGACTTTGGCTGCGGTTCTTACCATTATTTCCTTCCTTCTTTCCCCTTTTCATTATTTTGGCGAGGGTGGCCAAGACGGAGGACGGTATGGTGCTGGAGGGTTGGGTAGATCGATGGTCAGAGATTGGGGAGAAAAGAACGGGGTAACTGGTTTTGCGTGTGAGTGTGAACAAAATAATAAGGGTAAAATCGTAAAAAGCGTATGTGAAAGAGTAAAATCCGTATGTGAAAAAGCACATCTCATTTCATATACCCTATAGCAAATGAACAAAATTTTAATTAGATGTTAGTTGTGTACTACATTGGTAAAGTATTATGTACGTGATGCTTTGAGCCTTTTATAATTTGTATGTATTTTCTTAATAATTATTTTACAAACACTTCTACTATAATCATAAACTAAAATTGTAAATAAAAAATAAAAATAAATCCAAGCAATTACTATGTGCAATACTACATTGGAAAAAAAACAAAATTCATTTAAACTAAGTACTACGTAGCTAGTCGTCGTTCAACCTCCACCGGCGACCACCTGTTAAGCACCACCACCGTCAGCCACCCGCCATCTAGCCGCCAACGCTAGCCGGCTAGTTAACCTCTCCCTCCTAAAAGTCATCCTTCTCGTCGGTATATCGAACGAAAGTCGGCGAACCATGTGTCCTTATCGTCAGCAACGACACCACTACCACCAAATTCCACCCACTGCGACCACCAACCTCTTTCTGCCATCACCACCATCAAGCAACCACCACGCCTATCTCTGATAGCCTCACCGGCGTACCACTTACTATACAATCGAGCGCCGCCACTCGCATTTGTCGCCTCAAATGTCAGCCTATGTATGTGTCACCTTGTGCGCCGCCCTTCTTCATTAACCTCCGCCCGCTGCCCTTTTTCACGTCGACCGTCCTTTTCATGCCACCGTCGCTCCTCGTGTTGCCCTCCGACCAACATCGAACAACTAACAAAAAAAATCTAACTCATCTCAAACCCTAATTGAACAACTAGATTCTCATAAAGAAACTGAAAACAACTAATTTGATTGATAAATGGTAATTTATGAATTATACATGCTCTTCATTCAATTTAAGTGGAAAGAACAGTGTAAAAAGTACTAAAATGAGTAAAATTTATACTGCGAAAATAAACTCCGTTATTTTATATGAACATATATAATCGGTTTTGAACTTAAGGCGGATATATTGTTCTTAAAAAGACAAGGGATGTTGGTTGGTTGGAGATTTGAAGGTAAGCTTGAAACGAAACACTACTTGTCGTAGACGATTTAAGCATTACAGAGTATTTCTTTCCGTCACATTTATTCATCTCATTTGCTTTTATATGGTTTTTAGTAATTTTCTGGCAAACAAGTCAATCAGATCGGGTTGGGACAAGCCAATTAACTTCGGGTTAGTTCGGATTTGTCATATTTCGAGTTAGTTTGAGTTGGGTTGTTTGAAGTTTAAGGTATGTTGGTCGGGTTGGGATAGGCCAATTAACTTCGGGTTAGTTCGGATTTGTCATATTTCGAGTTTGTTTGAGTTGGCTTCGGCTGTTTGAAGTTTAAGGTATGTTGGTCGGGTCAGATTCGGGTTAAGCAGGTTGAGTTATTTTGGGATCCCAACTAAATATGACCTTCCTTTTTAGGAAAGAAAGGTAAAAGAAAATGAAATCAAACACCAATGTATAATTATCGTGTGAGAGGAAATGAACCCTTGATTTCTTTTAAAAACAAAGGATCCGACTCACTCTAATAAGTCTTGCTTAAGAGGAGTACTTTCCGTCTTAAACTTAAGATGAGTAAAATATTACCATATGTTAGTAATAATGACAACACTTGATATTTTTTAGATAATAAGTGAGATTATTTGTATATAGTTGGCTCGTTTTAAACTTAAAGACGGATAATATGGTTATAAAGCCATGAACCCGTGAAGGCGTGAAGCATAAGTCAATCACCGACACCATCATAACTAGGGGTGAGCAAAACCGGATATCCGATACGGTTTTCAAAACCGTATCGGATATCCGGTTTTTAAAAACTCAATTTTGAGTATCCTTATCCGATACGGATTTTCCGTATATCCGGAAACCGGATATCCGGTTTTTCCGTATATCCGGAAACCGTATATCCGGTATCCGGTTTTTCATTTAATTATGTAAAATTTTATGTCTTATTTTTATTTTTTTTTTGATTTTATGATTTTTCTTAATAATTTAAAAGAGTATCACATATTTTAAGAATAAATAACTTAAAAGTGTATACAAGTAATACGATTGAGTCACGGACATACTCGACGTTTAGTGGTTTTATGATTTTATTTTTATATTTTTTTATTAAAAATAGGAACCGTATCGGAAACCGTATATCCGGTTTCAAATTTTGCCGATACGTATCCGATACGGTTTTTTATAAACCGTATCGTATATACGGAAATTCGTATCGGATATACGGAAATCCGTATAATTGAAACCGTATATCGTATCGGATACGTATAATAAAACCGTATCGTATATTTTTGCTCAGCCCTAATCATAACCAACGAGCAGTAAATGGAGCCTGGCAATTGACTAAAGTTGTTAACCAGTTAACCTGACAGTAAATACTTTGTACTCGGTACTACTCAGTAGTCAATTAATGACCTCATCCGTGTCCAAACTGTGTAGAGTATTGCACAGATTTGGCAATTGGTTGCACAGAATCATTAGTCTACCATTTCAAGTAAATATCACATCATCAATCCACCACCACGGTCCACGCACCACAAAGGCACAAATCTATTACTCTATATTACTCCCTTTTCAATTTTGAAATTGCCTGATCCAAGAATCACATGTGTTATTTCCAAATCGGTTACTCAAAATGAATCAAGTTTTGTTATAAATTGATTGTGAGACGTTACAAGCTTATGATGCGTCATAAATAAGAATTTGTGTCTAATTTTAAGCTTTCAATTACTCACACCGACCAACTTTAATAACTATATACAAGTAGGGCTGTTCAAAATGTGACCCGACCCGGTAAATCGGACCGGACCGGACCGGCCGGTCTAGACCGGACCGGACCGAATCACTTCCGGGTCGGTCCTCGGTAGTTTAGAACAGGTAATCCCGGTCTCCGGTTCAAGCCGGTCTAAAACCGGAGAAACCCGGAATAAGACCGGAGACCGGCTGTAGCTTAACTAGGCCGTTGATTTTGGGACTGACACACACTAAAAAGTGTGAAAAGTCTACAAGTTAGTGAATGACGCATGCTTGACAGTTGGCCATTAATGCATTAGATATTTAAATGGGTGAAAGTTAAACCATCATTTACACGGTTATACACTTACACCTTTTCTTTTCTATAAAATATAAATAAATATTCTTGTTCCTCCTTTTACTCCGTATTATTCTCCATCATTTACACCGTATTTCAGTCCTTCCTAAATTACTGCATTAGACAGAAATTGAAAAGGCATGCGATCTTCACTGCATCACAATAGGTATTACTTTCTATATTTTAATTTTGATTCATTTTAATACACAAACTTGGTTAAGATATTTTATTTTCTTTCTTCTTTTAGCTTCGAGTTCAACCATATTAAAGGAAATCTTTTCTTTTCTATATTTTATTTTTATTTTAAATCATTCTGTATTGTTCAGTAATATATTTTTGATTTATTTTGTTTGTAAATGTACTTTAATTTGTATTTCCTGTTTATTTCTACTACAGATATCGATATACAATGCCACTTCTACGGAGTATGAAGATCTTGTTATTTACTTAGAGAGTTGAAGAGCGAAATAGAATTATATAATTATAATTATTCAAATCAATTTAACACTGTACTGTATAAGTTATAAGTTGCAAAAGATAGATTGGGTCTACAGGTCCGGGTCCGGTTCTGGATCGGATAAATCGGGTCGGTCCATGTCTGGTCCTCCTCCGGCCGGGTCGGTCTTCGGGTCTCATCTAAAACATTGTCCGGTCTCCGGTCCAACTCGGTTCGGTCCGGTCCGGGTCGGTTTTGGACCGGTGAACAGCCCTATATACAAGACAAAATCTCACATGACTATCCTTAAACTTTAAGGTGGTGGTTGAACCCGTGAGGGGGCTGCCAAGAGTTGAACCCGTGACCTTTGGTCACACTGGCTCTGATAGCAGGATAGATGAAACATTTCAATCAAAACCTTAAGGTGGTGGTTGAAACTCATAAATTATAGTTATATTCTATTAAATCTTGCTTAAGATGAGTCAAATACTACCATATGTCCATATAGTGGTAATAAAGACAAAATTTTTGGTACTGTCTAGGTAATATTGTACTCCCTCTAATCCAATCCAAACTATCCACCTTCCATTTTAGGACAATCCAATCAAAACTACCCATACCATAAATGAGTAAAATTAGGACAACTCTATCCTTATAACATACCTATATTTACAAAAATTGTCATTCTTATAACATACCTCATACTACCCTCATCAAAAACAATTTTCTTAAAACTTGTGCAAAAGGGTGTGAGTAGTTTGGATTGGGTTTGAGGGAGTAATAAGCAATAAGTCTCCCTTGTGATGGATAGATAAAGACAAGCATAGGGAATCCCCACATGACTTGTATTTTCCTACCTACGTGGTATTATTTGACCCGTCAAAAGATTGTAACATATATATTCGTCATAAATGAGAGTTTATGGGTAATAATGGAATAATTTGGTATACATTTAACCGTCTTAAACTTAAGACAAAAAATATCCGTCTTAAATAAGAATATTGGAAAATCCTAAAAATAGCATCATGATGAGATAATTCATACTAAATCTATATTTCCAAAAAGGTTGATTAGCTAAAACCCCACCTCACCCACCCACCCACCTCTATCCCATCTTCTTCTTGCAAATTGCACTTCTTCATACTTCATACTTCTTGCAAATTGCATTGCATTGTTCCTTCATTCTTCTTTCCTTCAAATTAAATTTAAATTTAAAATTTAAAAAATATAATTGGCGTAACCTTCGAAGTTTAATAATTGTTCCATAATAATAAAACCACACTTTCTTCGTAGATCTCACTCCTCACTTTTCTTCTTCTACACGTTTTTCGCCATTTTCTTCCTTCAATCAATCTATCAAGGTTTCCTTCTTCTTTTCCGATTTCATTTTGTTTCATTTGATTTTATCGTTTTCATGTTGATCATTGAATATTTGTCGAATTTCTCGTTTTTTTTGTTTAAATTTAAGTGTAACAGTCGACGGATCTCAATTGTGATTAATGATGATGATGATCATATGATATTTGATTGTTAGATGTAATGTTTAATTCAGATTTACGAGATTTATGAAGTTTAATTCGATTTGTTATCTCATGCATGTCGAATTATTATATCTTCTGAATATACTGTAATATTTTATGCAAATTTATGTCTATACTGTATTTTATTACGTTCTTAATCGTCGAATTTAATAAGATAATGTATTTCATGCATGTCGAATTACAATATGCTAAGATTAAATTCTGGATTTGTCAATTGTATATTCGTATATGTGCTGTTTTTATTCAAATTTTATGAACTGATCATGTATATTATCACAAATTCTCGTTTAAGACGCTAGTATTCGTCTTAAGCTTAAGACGGATCAAATACATATCAAATCACATGACAAGTTGCTTAGGAAATGCCAATATTTTTGTCCCAATAAAACCCATGTGGTATTATTTGGTCCGTCTTAAGGTTTAAGACAAATAGTCTGTCTTAAGCAAGACTTACTGGTATATTATACTCCCCTGTCCCGGTCATTTGTTTATCATTTCCATTTTAGGGTGTCTCATTCATATGTTTACCTTTTTATATTAGTAAATTAATCTATGAGTAATTTGATGACCCAGTGGGACTTATTGTACACTTGTCATCCATCAAGTACAACCACAAGTGGTCTCCTACCATTTTCTTCATAAATGTGCCAATAACTAAGGTAACCAAATGACTGGTGGGACAGAGGGAGTATGTTTGAGCTATTATCTCATTCGTTTCACTGTCTGCATGTTTTTTACCTGAATTTGAGAATTTGCTGATTGCTTAATACAAATTCAGGGGCTGAGCTAGAAGTAACATTTTGGGTAGCAAATTTTCCTCCTGTGTTTAATAATTAACATCATTGCTAAGGCCTCATGTTCGGAGATATGCCGATAGCAGAAATCGATAATGTTAACTATTTTTTTGGGATTTGATGGTAGCGAGTGCTATCCCTTGCTATCATGTAGCTCCCCCTGAATATAATTGTGGTTTATCTAATAAAGTAATTATTTATTGTTTGTGGTGGAACTTTTTTGTAGATCTGAGTGACATTTGGTGATGGCGGCCGCTGTGTCACAGGGAAGGTGGTTGAGGGGGAGAGTAAAGGGTGTTCCTTCAGGGGATACCTTGGTCATAATGGGCATGACTAAGGGAGATGCCATCCCACCTGAAAAGATGCTTACTTTAGCATCCGTTATCGCTCCTAGACTGGTTTGTTTTTAATTCCAATCTCTCGTTTTCTTTGAATTGTAGTGATATACTTTGTACTTATTTATGATCATACACAAGAACTTAGGTCTTAGTTTTTTTTTCTTTGATAATGAGATTTTGAAGGTTTAAGGAACGGGTGTAAAATTTTGACCTTAAAACCTGACGTCTCATCACTCCAAGCCATGCTTGTGTGCATATATAAATCAGTCCTGATTAATTACTGTAATTTTATTATGATCCTCCGTATCATTTGTCTTGATCGTAGGCCCTATATTATGAATTTGAGTTTGTTTTGTAATATATGATTGTTGCAAAAGTTACATGAATTTGGCTTCATAACTCAACGCTTAATTGCGCATACATATTGTTTATTCCATAGGCCCGTAGAGATGGAGTTGATGAGCCCTTCGCTTGGGAGAGCAGAGAGTTTTTGAGGAAACTCTGCATAGGAAAGGTGCAGTCTTTTTTACCATTTCTATAATATGATCATTGTTAAGTCTAGTTTCCAACATTATTTAGTATAAGAAAAATGTTTTTTTTTGATTTCGCACTCAGCAGAAAAGTTTCTGAACTTTGAACTTACATGGCATTGTAATTGTGTCCGCAGGAGGTTACTTTCCTTACCCATGCCACACCACCTACACAATCGGGGATGGCGAGGGAATTCGCTACTGTGCTTCTTGGGGGCAGTACCAGTCAGAACGTTTCAAAGCTGGTGGTTGCACAAGGCTGGGCAAAGGTTTGTGTCATGTTCTATGATTCCATCTCTTTTATTAATAAACAGGATATCTGAGTGTATTATTCACCCAGTCTACTACGTTGAATTATGTTTTACATTCTTCTTTTTCTTTTTCTTATATGCGACCAGGTCAAGGAACAATCCCAGCAGAAAAGTGAATCAAATGAGGATGTAGCAGAATTGCTGCGACTCGAGGAGCAAGCTAAAGAACAGGGTTTAGGAAAATGGAGTAAGGTAGTTCTATTGCCTTTTAGTTTCTAATATGGATGCTTTATTAACAAGGTCATAACCTTGTGCATCACTGAAAAATATTGCACTTATTATCTGCCCTTCTGAGAGGCATCCCGTATGCTTAGTTAGTAACGGATGGCTCTATATTAATATTTTTGTATTGTTAAGACTTTAACTCCATTTTTGTTTCCCAATTACAGGCTCCAGGTGCTTCAGAGGCTGCCATTAGAAATCTGCCTCCTTCTGCTATTGGCGGCTTTAGTGGTTTTGATGCTTTCGATTATGCAACCCGAAACAAAGGGAGGTCGATTCAAGCAATCGTTGAGCAGGTTCGCGATGGGAGTGCTCTCCGTGTCTACTTGCTTCCCGAGTTTCAGTTTGTTCAGGTTTTTGTAGCTGGAGTTCAGGTAGGGTAATGTGGTAACTTATTTCTTTTAAGTTTCTATGTTCTCCTGAATTTTAAGTTTCTGATACATGTGTGTTCTGTGTTAATTGTAGGCTCCTTCAATGGGAAGAAGAGCAGCTCCAGAAAATATAGTTGATTCTGAAGGTAGTTCTGATAGACCAAATGGAGCTTCAAATGGAGTTAGTAAAGCTGAAACTCCTACCCAGCTGACATCAGCACAGAAAGTCGCTTCTGGCCCCACAACAATTGAGGTTGCACCGGATCCCTTTGGAAGGGAAGCTAAGCATTTCACAGAGATGCGTACATTACATAGAGATGTAAGTTGGCTCTATTTTTCTGATAACGTCTATCGACATGTTGTAAACTTATGTTTATATCTTGATACGAGTGGTTTATATTTACATTGAATCTGCAGGTACGTTTTCTCCCTGAGACCGGAGACAGATTCAATAACCTGACAGGTTCAATCTATTATGATGATGCTGGTGAAGTGAAGAACCTGGCCTTAGAATTGGCAAAGAATGTAAGTACATCTGGCGGCTGAAGTAGTCAGAAAGGGCAACTTAAACTCAGTGGATTTTGTATTATTTTTCATTTTGGCGTAGACATCCTTTTCTTTCTTAAAAGAATAGTGGTTGTTTTAATATATTACTACATTAAGAGTGTGCTATGTCTGTGATCTTGTTGGCTTCGCCTTGTATGACTGTCTGCGTTGATATGTTGATGCTTGCATGAAATATGTACTATTGACGGTTGATGCACAAACCAAGGTGTTATTTATAAAGTCTTACTTGGTGTTTGATGCTGGGAATGTTATAGGACAAGATAACAATGTAACAATTAACTGTTTAATATGTAGGGATTGGCTAAATACGTTGAATGGAGTGGAAAAATGCTGGAAGACAAGGACAAAAAGGAACTGAAATCAGCAGAGCTAGAGGCAAAGAAAAATAGAATCCGAATGTGGACAAATTATGTTCCCCCAGCTACAAATTCCAAACCTATACATGATCAGAATTTTACTGGAAAGGTACAGTCTTGATACTACTATAGTATCGTTGAACTGGTTCCTCAAGTTAACCTCACGTCTACTGTCTGATGTTCACATCAGGTTGTGGAAGTTGTTAGTGGAGATTGTATTGTCGTGGCTGATGACGCTGTGCCATTTGGTAGCCCATTGGCAGAGAGACGGGTAAATCTTTCAAGCATTCGCTGTCCCAAAATGGGCAACCCACGAACAGGTGATGGGCGTGAAAACTATGCTCGTGAGGCAAAGGAATTTCTTCGCCAAAAGCTTATTGGTCGCCAGGTATTCCTTGTGCTTGCATTTTGTAGGATAGGTAGTAAGGTAGTAATATCATACATAGGGTAGTAATATCATACACAAGAAAGTCTAGTGATCATGTTTTGCCATGAATTCAGGTTAATGTTTGCATGGAATACTCGAGAAAAGTTCCTGTTGGGGACAATAGTAATCCCGCTGTTCTCTCTGCCGATTCCAAGGTGATAGACTTCGGATCCGTGTTCCTGGCTCCTCAGTCAAAAGGCGAAGGAGCCGATTCTTCAACCGTGTCATCTACTGCTGGTGGACAACCAGCTGGGTATAATGTTGCTGAAATGTTGGTTGTTCGTGGGTTGGCTGAAGCAGTAAAACATCGGGATTTCGAAGAAAGATCGAGTTATTATGATGCCCTTTTGGCAGCTGAATCAAAAGCTATCGCTGGTAGGAAAGGGAAACACTCTTCTGGTGACCCCCCTGCACACCACATCCAAGACCTTACTACTGTGAGTAATACCATCACATCTTACTTCTTAGCTCTTCTGTTTGGCCCTCAATTGTCTTTTACAGTTACTAGAAGAACTGGGTCCTTTATGAGCGGTTTCATAAGGCCAAATACTTGTGCATTCCTCATTTTATTATGTGGTTAATCGGCTGGCCTTTGAGACCGTCATATTTAAGTATTCATGTACCTGAAGTGATTTAATGAAAGTATTCTCATCTCTAGTATCAATATTTCAGGCATCAGGAAAGAAAGCGAAGGATTTCTTACCCTTTTTGCAACGAAGCAGGAGGCTTTCTGCAATTGTTGAATATGTACTCAGTGGTCATCGGTTCAAGCTTGTAATTCCGAAGGAAACGTGCAGCATTGCCTTTTCACTTTCTGGTGTGAGGTGTCCTGGGCGAGGTGAGCCTTACTCTGAAGAGGCAATTGCGTTAATGAGGAGAAGAATACTACAAAGAGATGTTGAGGTATTGTACTACTTTTGTTGAATAAGACGGATTTCCACCCTCGCACCATGATTGATCCAAATTTGTTCCCTCAGATTGAAGTGGAAACTGTGGACAGAAATGGAACTTTCTTAGGATCCCTTTGGGAATCTAGAACAAACATTGGGGCAGTGTTACTTCAAGCTGGGCTTGCTAAGTTTCAAGCTTCTTTTGGTGCAGACAGGATTGCAGATTCCCATCTTCTCGCTCAAGCTGAGGAGTCTGCTAAAAGGCAGAAGTTGAAGGTAACGCAACTGTGCTGTTGCACAAATACTTGTGTAAAATCGCCTTACACGAGTGTTAATGTAAAACCATATAATCCTAATATTGACTTTTAAATTCAGGAAGTAGTTGGTTCACTATCGAATGGTTTTACACTACACTACTGTAATGACTGTTTTACTGCTGCCAGACCTGATTGCTCATCATAGCATTTTCAAAATCACTTTTTAACTTTTCATATGGCTCTAGATATGGGAAAGTTATGTTGAAGGGCAGGAAGTTGCTAATGGTTCATCTGTTAACGAAACCAGGAAGAAGGAGGTCCTCAAGGTAGCTATCTGACTTTTAGTACCATATTTTATCATATCGTCTTGTGCTTCGCTGTTTGAAATTGAACTCATTGTTTTCACCATACGCAGGCTGTTGTCACTGAAGTTCTGGGGGGTGGCATGTTTTATGTTCAGAGTGTTGGTGATCACATGGTAGCTTCCATTCAGCAGCAGCTTGCGTCCCTGGATATTGGGGAAGCGCCTGTACTTGGCAGCTTCAGCCCCAAGAAGGGTGATCTTGTTCTTGCTCAATACAGTGCAGATAATTCATGGAACCGGGCTATGGTAAGATATGTCACCCTCCTGATGCCAATATATAATAGAAGTGCAAGTGTGATCGGATCACTTAATTTTGGGCAACCTTTTTTTCAATAAGCAAATTTATTCAGACACTTTGTACAGTACCAGGAATAAAAACTATGTATGATGCAGTTTCCATAAACCCAAAAGTTACTACAGGGAAAATAATTTAAATAAACACAAATTTCATTTTGGGTTCATTTGGAAACAGTGTCTTTGTGTTGCTAACACAAGAGTAAAACTGTGTACATCCGACCCCCCCCTTAGCCCGCAATTTGCAGGAGCCATTGAGGTATTGGGGTAATGTTGTTGTTGTTGCTAAATGAAGACTTGGTGTCCAAGATATGTGTTTTTGAACTATATATGAGTAAATTGTTTTTTTGTTATTGTTATGATAGATTGTGAACGTTCCTCGTGGTGGTATTGCTCAATCGCCAAAAGACGAGTTTGAGGTTTTCTATATTGATTACGGTAATCAAGAAGTAGTTCCTTACAGCCGCCTACGGTCTTTACCCTCTTCTGTACATTCTGCACCTGGATTGGCTCAACTATGCAGTCTCGCTTTCCTCAAGGTGCCTAGCTTAGAGGAGGATTATGGACAAGAAGCAGCTGAGTATTTGAGTGAGCTAACTCTCAGCAGCTCCCAAAAGTTCAACGCCGTGATCGAGGAAAGAGACACTTCTGGTGGGAAAGTAAAAGGTCAAGGAACTGGGACAGTCCTCCTCGTGTCTTTGGTTGATGAGGAGAGCAGCTCGAATGTTAGTGCTGCCTTGTTGAAGGTAATGGCTCATGCCTATGTTTGTTTTAAGATTTTCATGGAACTTATCTGTTGGCCGGACCAAACATGCTTCACTTTAAATTGTTGAAGACCAGTAAATTGGATTACTGCCTTATTGGTTTTAGATACAGGTGGAACTTAGATTGTCTAGAACTTGTAGAGTTGAACTTAAAATGTCGTTAAGCTGCGCCTACGAGCTTGGCTAATTAACTATTTCATCTTGATTAATTTATGAGTAAGCCTTCGTAAACGTGACCCTGGCTGACATCCACCATACTTAATGTGTTTCTTTTATTGAAACTTAGTCGGGTTTGTTATTTTGGGGGTTGCATGGTGAATATATGATAAACTGAGATGCATATGTATTCCAGGCTGGACTAGCTAGATTAGAAAAGCGAAGAAGATGGGACACCAAAGAAAGGAAGGCTGTCTACGATGAGTTGGAAGAGTTCCAGCAAGAAGCGAAAACTAGCCGGAGTGGAATGTGGCAATACGGCGACATTCAATCTGATGACGAGGATTCTGCCCCACCTGTGAGGAAAGCAGCTGGCAAGCGTTGATTAGTTCCAGATATTTTAGTCGGGGTCGACTTGCTAGAGGTGAAAGAGAGAGAGAGAGTCGAGAGAACATGCAGAAAAAATCACATCTTTTTTTTTTGTTGCGAATTCCCAATTTTGCTGTTTATTTTTCATTTTATCTATTTGTTCTTTTTATATGCACCTCTTCTACCAATTTCAGGCACAAATAGAGGACACAATTTTGTATTTTTTTTTTAATCTTTTTTTTTCCTACTCTTCACCTAGAATTAGTTGAATAATGCATTTCGCCTCCAGCGGCGGCAGCACATGTATCTCAATAGAAACGGTACCATGTTTAATTTTATGTAGGTTGAGTTTTTAGTTAGTGCAGTTTCCTTTGTTTCCCAATGATTTACGAGGTTCTTCTTTGTGTTGATCCACCAACCGGTTTATATCTGCAAAGCCATGTATCAACGAATCGTTGATAGAATGATAAAAACTCTCGTCATTCCATATTGATCAAGGCTTTGAGACTTGACAAGAAATTAAGGTTGGAAATTCTGCTCATCAAGTTACTAAAGTACCACAATAAAAACCCAAGGCTGCTGGACTCGGTTTAGACGAATAAATTTGCTAAAAACCACAACTGGAACTTTGACGGCATTTTTTTCCCTTAAAATAAAAATAACCTCCAAACCAATGTGAGAGGTTAGAAAAAAAATTCAGTGTGATGCGACTTGGTTTGAGGATCTTAGAGTTGGTGCTGGATGGATCTTGTGGGATGATTCGTTTACGTGCTTTTCTTCCGGGTCTTCAAACGCAAATGCTTTCTCCCCAATTCAAGCGGAATGTTTTGCCTTCAAAGAAGCGTTAAAATGGGCTTTGAACAAGGATATCGTTCACCTAGATATTAGTACAAATTATCTTAATTTAGTTTTATGCTTTGCAGAGATTGCCTATGAACCTGTGGAGATTAAGACTTTAGTGAAGGAAGTTCGAGAGCTTTTTATGTTGTTTCATTGTCTATCTATTAGTTTCTGCCCTAGAAGTTGTAATAAGATAGCACATAATGTTGCCCGTAAGGCAGTTTAGGGCGATCGTTTTCATCTATCAAAAAAAAAAAAAACCAATGTGAGAGCATGATGTAATTTACCCCCATTTGAGTACAGTATACACATCATTAATATCCGCAACAGCGACAAAAAATGTCATGTATCAGAGTGGGATTGATCACTCCTACCTTCCACGTCGAGGGTTGCAGACTACTGCACCAGATTACTTCGCAACGTGAAAGCAGTAAATAAGCAGAAACCCTGCGTAGCTGGATTTCATTTTCACTCGATAAACATAATACATCATTCTGACATATTTACTCGAAAATTATACAATAACTACCGTGGATCAAACCGAGTATGTACAGGTGAGAAACCTATAAAATACACCTTGAATTTCGGACTACAAGAAGCTGCAAAAAACCAAAAAAACACTTCTAGTAATCTACAGATTCTATCAGAAATGGTAAACACCATACAATGTGGTAATTAGAAATGATTTCATTTCACTATCACTTTCATTTCATTTTTACGTGGAACTCACCGTATCAGATATTTTGCGATCCCCTCGAATTCGTTTCGAGTAGGTTTACACCATCCTCATCCATCGGGATCTTACTCCAACCAGCGCCTCTCATCGGGAAAAACTTGGCCCGGTCGACGGTTACATTGCCTCTAAATCCAGTTAACTTGGATGATAGCATAGGCATCGCTAGAACTGAGGATGCATTTATAGAATCTTCTCCCAATCCTAAAGATATTAGGCACGTGGTCTGCAAGTAACAAAGTTTTCAACAGTAAGTTGGCCAGTTAACCTCACGTGAGACACCAAGAAATTGTGAGATGTACAATTTTAATCCGTTACCTTTGCTTTGAGGAGGAGATCCATAGCTTTTGTCAACATCAATCGCAACAGCGGTTTCATCTCTTTGTTCTGTGTATCCTCGGATGTTGTAACCAGCAACCTATCACAGGTTCACAAAGGACACATAAGATTAACATTGTAGAAAGTCAAAAGACGGCTTTCCGCCACCAAACAGAAGAGGAAAAGCCTGTAGACTGTACATTGATCAACGAACTGACCAATGCCAACCTAATCTTATTTCGCCTATTATTCAAACAGAGAACTGCTAGATAAAAAAAGTAAAGATTGAATTTCCAGAAGAGACAGATTCTCCCACCATGTAGAAAAACATAGGAAATTTCTCTGGCCTAAGCATTTTATTTAAGCTATGCATTTTCTTAACATTAGCAATTTACTTGAATTGTGCCACATTACATCTTTGGTCATCAAGAATAAGAAAAATGTCCTTAATAGGTGAATAAGACCATCGAACTCATGGGAAATAACCGGCACAGAAATTGCACAAACATCACGTTACAGAAGTGTGAATAACTCAGAACTCTAAATCACAATAGTAGAATTTGTCAAATCTCAAAGCACCAAAGTGAAGAAAAGCCAAGCCACACACCAAAGTGGTAATGATTCAAATGAAAAAACAACTCAATGCTCTAGGAACACATAATTTTAAGCCAAGCCACATAATTTTCAATGTAATGCATCAGAAATTGAAAAGGCAACTCTTTTGTACAATTGTACCTGTCTCCGTCAGCTGAAACACTTGACGATGTTATAGACTCCAAGGAACTATCTTTGACTTCGCCACCTGACAAAATTTTGAAGTTTCAAGTTACCACAAACAAAAATTTCAGAAATTCCAACTTTAAGTCAATGCAATCCACAATCAAAATACCTACCTTTAGTTTCATCAGGGGCAAGCAAAAAGATGCCTATGAAAACTGACATCATTCCAAGAATAAACATTGTCGTCCGTAGAGTATTGAAGACCTATTCAAATCAATACAACAAAGTCCATTCGTCAATATCATTGAAGTACCAGCACATATTTCTAGCCACAAGCATACATGTCAAAGACAACTACACAAGCACATCCAAGATACCCATGGACATGTTTCTAAGGATACCTACATACACTGATACACATCATTCGAAGTTAGTTTGATGTAAGACGATGGAGAGCTGAACAGTTTGGAGGGTTCGCAACCATACAATAAAAAAGTTTATGTATGACACCGAGAGCTTTCATATAAATCATTGTAGTGTTGACACTTTACGTTGGCTGCGTATGGAATTTAATGCAGAGCATCAAATATATTTTACTTCAAAAGAAAACACATAAGGACAGATCACCTGATATTCCTGAAAGTACACAAATCCTGTACAAATCGAGAAAAATGTCCATGCAATCTGAAACATGGGAACTATGACAATGGCATCAAAAAACGCCAATCCTTCATTCAACCTCGCCATCTGGATTAAGGAAAATATCGAGGTACAACTTTGTCACGGATATGAGTGAAAAATAAACCACGCCATTGTAGCTAAAAAGTACTATAAACCTTACCCAGAAGCCAGCTGTGCTAAGAAATAACAGAAGCATGGAGTATGTAAACCAAGTGTGTAATGGATAGCTACTGGACATAGCTAATCTGAGGAGATTAGAGCTGCCAAGGAAAAAAAAAAGAACAATAATAATTAGATGAAGACCCACATTAGTCAATACAGACAATCAGAAAGAAGTTACTACAGCAAGTCATAGGTGGGGAATGACATTACAGAGACTTAGCAAACAAAACAGAACAGGATCCTACTGCTCCGGAAACTATTGCATAAGAGAAAGGAAGCAACATCTTCCAATAGGACTTGAATTCATGCCCAGAAGTAGCAATTAGTTCTCCTTTCCTGCAAAGATCAAGAAGATACCATTACAAAAGATGGCGAGGTGTGGATTACATACTGGATTACATGAGGCAAAAGAACAAAGCAGAAAGTTCAATCTATTCCTGGATTTACGCCAATACGGCATAATAGACAATTTACTGTGCTATTTGAGTCAATCTGGGGCTGACCTGTACATGTAGTGATGGACGGCAACGATAAGTACCAAAGTCAAGCAATACAGCAGGAATGTAATGTTACTGTACTTCTCTGCCAACTGCTCTGGTGTATAAACTGAAGGGAAAAAAATCCAGAATAAAGAGCTTGTCAAGCAAAATCAATTTACGAAAGAGTAAGGAAATGATTAGTCTCCAACCAAAAAAAGAGAATATGGAGTAAATCCGGCATCCATCTGATTCGTGTTCTACTATCTTCCGAAACATTTAATAAGTCAAGTTTTTTTTTTGTTTCAGTTGAACTCACTTAAATTAAATCTGCTGACTTTGCCATCTCAAAGCAGATAAGTATGCTATCTCAAAACAATGTAACTCAATCCACAGCAATATTCTCTCAAAGATGCAAGCAAATTGAAAGTCGCTACATTTCAAACAAAGGGACATTTGAAATGTTTCAAGTAGTTTTAAAACGATAGATTGCTTTAGAAGGGATACTACACGAATTGGTCCTAACCTACTAGTAAGCACTAAGCAGACAGAAAAGTATCAAAGAGACATTTTCATTAAGCTAGTACATAATGATGTCTACGACTGTTTTCCGCATCAGGTTATGCCAAGACATACCAGGTGACTGGTGATTGCCGAACGCAACGAGGAAAACATTTCCTAGAACAATAAATGCTGTAGCAACCAATACCCTGGAGAACAAAACAGAACAGGTTGATCGATCTTATCATAACATACTCGTAAGAAACGGAGCTAACACTCATAAAAGACTGCGACTTACTTGACAGAGATCTTTTTGTTCAAAACAAAATAAGCGAATGCAATGTTAGACACAAACTGCACAGATCCTAAAGCTGCAAGAAGCGACTGCCAAGCACCCAATATCAGAGAAAGAGAAGATAAAGAGAACCCTAAGATTTGCATAAAAGAAAGTTAAATGAAAACTAGCAATGTAAGTTAAATAGTCAATTATAGTGTGCTCATATTCTCCAAAATCCAAGTTTAGCAAAGTCAGAATGGAATGGACTCTTTTGATATTAACTCACCTGAGCAGCATATCCAAATGAGATGAAGTTCAAACAATTCCCAAAAGCAAAAAATAAAAGGCCTGCAGAAGAGTAATAGAAGGCGTCATAAGAAGAAACTATATGTCAAGGAAGTAAAGGGGCTTCTCTAAGTTTACCGACTCTCCACGTCTGAAAATGAATAATGGGCTTTAATGCGTTCTTCCCAATTATCTCTTTGTTCTCTAGCACAAACCTTTCTCTCTGTAAAACATCCATTCAGTATTTCAGGTTAATAATAAGGTTAACATATATTCGACAATAGTTTTTTTAGAGGTGGGAAACAGGGGAAGGGGTGCGAAACTTGCTGATTGAAGAAGCAATAATCCAACAAATTTTATTTTGGGTTTGAATCCGCAACATTTCAAAAATTCAAAACATAACATCAGGTTTTTTTTAGTATGTTGCAGGTCTGTTTCCTTCCTTAGCATAATACGAAGTACTAATTACTTAATATCAAACACATTTAAAGGGGAGTACGCAAATGTGTTATATAAGAGACAATCACGATTCTTTCACTTAGACCGTCTTCAAAATGATCAAAACAACACTTGAATAGCATCTGCTATATGAATGGGGGGAAAGTAGCAAATTGCCCCCAAACGTTTGAATGTGCAGCAACATATTTTGGAAAACCATTTGTCGTATGAGTGCATAGCTCTAAGCTCCATAAATTTGAAGACTTCCCCTTATATCCTACTTTGTAGCTAACACATTAAATAAAATAATCCAAATGGAAAACTTCTATTTAAAAATTAACAGCAACATTAGTATGTAGTGCATCGAAGAAATAACAAGCATATTATATTTGATCGTTCATCATTCAGCAATGGTCAATGGAAATAGGGTGGGGTTGAGGAAGATAACTTATAGAAGCAAACCGACTCATTTTGTAACTTATTACATATATCAGTCATATTCAATTGAGGTCCTAAAACTCGAGCGTTTGTTGAGACACCAAGTTAAAAGTCACTTACAATACTCGTGCGTTTAATTGCTTACATTATGTAAGACTACATTCTACAGAGATTTGTACAAGAAACCAATATAGCAGATCACATGCTATAGATTATACAACTTCAAGAGAATAACAGAAGAATATTTTATTCTAAAAAGTACTCAGACCCACAATGGCGTACCTCTGTATGACCCAATTTTAGAAGGTTTGTCCCAAAGTTTATCGCAATACTTCCAAAAAGATTGATGAAGGCTCCAATAACCCACTCTCCCATGGCGTCGAAGGAGCCCTAATGTATATACTTAACTAGAAGTAAAGTCCTCAAATCGCAACTTCTACAGAAAACATATGAAAGCCAATGCCTCCTCCAAAGGTGATAAGCAAGGTCGAATCCATCACCAAGAGCAGAGGAACATCATTGGCACTGTCCCTGTCCATCAGTTTCAACTACATTAGAACCATAACTTCTATGTGTCAACTGTGTCAAGGCAATACTCGTAGCAAAGTCATTATTGGCCAATGCACAAGAATTAAAAACAAAAAAAAAACATCTGCATGTAAGTCAATCTAGGCCTAAAAGGTGACGATAATGGACCTACAAAGCTTATCACAATGGCATAATAACCGTACTAAACTAATGACGAGAACAAATATGACTCTCCATTCGGAAACCAGACGAACACTAGTGACTACCCTATATGCACTAAAAGATGCATTCTTTTGACCACTAATCACAATTCACAACATAACAACCTAATAATCTATAATTTTGTCATTCAATTCAATTGTGTGCTCGAATGAGTTGAAGTTTTTTAAGCATCTTAGTAATTACTATCAATATACCTAACAATTGTGATTCCCATATCAACCAAAATAGCTAATCAAACTAGTTGACCTCTGCAGAATCCAACTACGGATTTCGCAAAAAAGTTATTTACACTAAGGGATCAAGATATGATCAACCCACAAACAAAAACATGGATAACAAACAAAAAGAAATCAACCCATTATTTAGCTCATTAATTACATAATAATGCAACCCAACAAACCACAAAAACATGAAAAACAACCAAACAAAACCCAAAAAACAAGCTGAATAATTCATCAAACAGCCTATGAAACCCATAATGCATCTAATTGATCTACCAAAAACAACACCAACCCACAAAATATTAGCATGTAAACAACAAAACCCAGAAATTAGTTAATTGATAAATGTACTAATTATAACAAAATTAACCCACAAAATATTAGCATCTAAAACAACAAAACCCAAAAATGAGTTGATCAATTAATTAATGTAGTAATTATATAACCCAATAATTAACCCACAAAATAAATCTAAAAAAGTAAGGAAATTGAGCTGAAGAAAGATGAAACCTGTACCAAAATCCTCAACTTTGATTAAGAAGAACCCTAAAATGTTGGAAAATTATATGATTATGGAAAGATGATGACTTTATTATGAAATGAAATGAAATGAAAAAAAGTGGGTTGTAATAATTGGATCCCAAAAATTCGTATTTGCAAATTACCGGATCTTACGGAAATATAATAAATTGTGTTTTGTATAAAGGTAACACAATTTGATCAAAATTGTATAGGTTTGGATCAATGTTGATTATTGGATTGATTAATTTAATGAGATTTTAGATTTAGAGTATTTTTTTATTTGAAAGTTTTTTTTTTTAAAAAAACGTAAGTTGTTGGGAGAATATGGGAGGCCACGAAGTCATATGATAGGAGAGAAGGTGTATGGTCAATTTTGAGAAACTAACAACTTGACCCTTCAGATGGCAATCGGGTCACTCGGGTTGGTTACAAGTCGGGTCAAATCTGGTCGGGTTATATTGGGTTCGGGTTGTTTCAGGACAGTAACGGGTTCCGGTCGGTTACAGTTCATGTCGGACATCTTCGGGTCAGGTCATCAGTTGGTGGCAAGCCAGGTCGGTTCATCAGTTGGTGGCAAGCCAGGTCGGGGTAGTACCGGGTTAGGCTATTAGCATATATTTTATCTTATGTATTTAAATTTTGATGAGTAATTTTAGGTTTAAACAACGTGTTGTATATATTAGTGAACCAAAAAAAATGTGTATCTTATAATTGTAGGTTTAAGTGACTATAATTATGATAAATGTTAATTTAGTCTTATTTACACCATTATTAAGCTAGTTCGGGTCACTCGGCTCATTTGTTTGTCTTTACTTCGTCTCATTTGTTTATATTTACTTTTGGTACAACGATTAATGATAGAGGTCAAACCATTTATGGACCAATGAAAGAGGTGAACCATTTCTGGTGGTAGAAATGGTTGACTGATTGTGGTCTAGTAGTCATTCATTTTAAGTAGGATCAATTGTTGAAAACACCCTAATATGTTACACTTTTTAAAATTTAATACCTTATAAAAAAAAATTTAAAACTTAATACCTTACACTCGTACTCCGATCAAAACTTGGTACCTTAACTGAATTCTGACAAAAAAAAAGTCGCATATTCCGTTCACTTTTCAAATTTTCCTCCAAAGTTCATAATTTATCCCCATTATACCCTTATACTAGCCTCAACCTCTTCCCCTCCACATGACTATTCTTATAAGCAAACTTACCACCATAATTAACTCACAAATTAACAATAAAATTATCCATGCCTACAACAAAATATACGCAATACCTTAATAATAGCTAATAGAACAACATCAATCAATGTAAATAGAGTAATTAATTTCAGAATAGTGTGGAAAAAAATTACCGCTTATAAACAAGAAATTGAGAAACTTAGGTTTAATAAAGAAAATTTAAATGAAATCAAAAGAGGTGAGAGTGAAAATACTTAACAATTAATGATCGATCCCTTGATACACAAGAGACTTGATCTTCATTGTAGATGATCGATTTAATTACTGGGAGAGGCATGCATGAAGGTTGATAATTTGAAAGCTAATTTGGGGAAAACAATTATGATTACGGGGAGAGTAATCAGGGTTGAGAGAGGTGAGAGTGTTGAGAATGTTGTAATAGCTTTATAAAGTTAGGGGCAAAAATGAGTATTGTGGTCTAGTAGTCCTTCATTTTAAGTAATCAAAGTAGGCTATTTGACTGAAATAGAAAGAGCAAGACATGGAAGATGATTGATCAGCTTTGAACTCTGAATACAAATACTACTGATTTAGTTTTGCACTTTGCATCAGCTTACAAAATGTGAACCCCCTGAAATCTGATCATTGATCATTTCATTTCCAAGCTTCCGTTTGTTTCATATATGCAAGGAGTATTATAATCAAACTTAGGAACACGAAATGAACATGATGTCTATCAAAAATACAGAAATGAACACACAGGAATAAAAACCGCAGTAACACAAAGAACGGTGTTTTTTTCCCAGCCAGGGTCGTACAAATTTCTAATTTCAATGGCATAATTAATGCAAAGAGAGTGATTAGTAAGAGACGTAAGTGATCGATCAATAAGAGCTGCAATAAACAAACAATGACAAGTGAACAAAGTTTCTCTGTATCTTGTTTCTCAACTGAGTAGACACGCATATGCTGAAAAGTGGCGCATACCCTTTGAGCCGGTGACAGTCTCTTCAAGCTAGAGATACCTAATTCTGCTCCTTAGTGGTGGCCATTGATCAGCTTAAACCAACGTCAAAACTTATGCCCTATGCCAAGCTTTCGTAACTCTAGCTAACACATAAGGGCGTATGTACCTCCAGTAAAAAAAAGGTCCCGTTTACATTACAGTCTGCTAACTTGGAACTATGACACATCATTTCACCAACCTGCAATATCAGCAAACAGATCAACAATAGACATCGAACAAGTACGATACAAGGCACAGATTAATTCTCTGATTAGATGCGTGTGTGATAAAGCTAGAATTTTTTGGTCTAAAATTAGTGCCTAATCTTTGTGTCATTTTGAAGTACTATTTAAGTATTTAGAGTTAATTCTCATTATAAAACAGTATAAGGAAAGACTATAAGAGAAGTAGAAAACATTTAGTTCACATTCGGTGAACAAAAACCAGGTTCACCGATTCAAGTTAAATACATACACCACGCTACAAGAGGCTAAGTGGATTCAGGAAGCAGAAATTCCTACAAAAAAAAACAGAAGATTGTGAATTAATATCAGTGTACGACTACTGTACGAAAGCCCTATATCTGCTGTGGAAATTAGAGGGAAACTTCGACACAAAAACCCCAGGTAAGGAGCAAGTGGTTCCTGGAGATAGGCATTCCATTCTCTACAAATTTGTCTCAGATATCAATTTCATGTTGGATCAAAGATGACCTTTTAAAGAACTTGGTATATCTTTTCTTCCACTAGTATAGATCTGATTGTTTTTGAGCCATGTCACCTAGTATAGCATTCAATCATCATCACAACTACTTCAAGCGCAATTATATCGTGGGGGCATCTTTGGTTGAACAACCTGACTGCTAGTTTTTATCAACACATTTTCTATCTCAAGAATAGAACTGAGACGAGGAAGAGACAACCAGAGTCGTTTTTTAATATAAAGCACCTTCGGCTGTGGTATTAAATTTTGGTTTCTGTCATGGCCGCCCTCACAGGAACTTGCGGAAATGCGGCCAATAACAGGTCAAAACGAGGTGTACGTAAGCTCCAAAACCTTGGTAACTCGGTCGCGAATCGGTGTCGAGGCAGGTATTTAGAACCATATCTTCAGTCTTTCATTCTGAGATTATTATTTCTACATGGCTCATGAGTCATGAAGCCCTTGGTCCACTAATTTGTTATCCCTGTCACCCTATGGCCATAATCACATTGAAATGGTCATATCCCAAAAAAATTCAGCTACAAAACCAATAGCAATAGCCATACTTCCAAGTTCCAACTGTTTCCGAGTCTCCAACCGCCTACCTAATCACAGGAACATTAACTCTTATTTCTTCCTTCTTTTACGATCTACCAGGACTCAGGAAGGATATCACATACAATGAGGATCTCTAAGTAGCAATAGGTGGAGACGTGGTGTTCTCTAACAGATAGAACTGCCAAAAAAGTGAGTAAAACTAAAGACACAACTGGTGTTTCGAGCACCAACTTCAAGTTTGCTTCCAACTGGCAAGAAGATGGTTTCCTCAGAGAATCTAAGACACCTTACAGAATCCGTTTCCATCAATGTACACCAATTGCTGGTGCCTAGTAACAAGAAGTGATGAAGAAAATGACAAGAGATTTAATTTGTGTTTAATTTTGGTGGAGAATGTGTTAATTGGAATGGAGGTAATGCATGGCCATGAGGAATCAGTTCATCTCTTCCTACATTTATGAAACCACCTAATAAACACCTCCTCCAGTGTCGTGTTACAAGCGTATCAAAATGAGAGAACTATTTCTCTATAATTCACAGCCTTAGAATGAAAGGATGGGGCAAGAAAGGCAAGAAACTACCAGAAAATATAGAGACTTCTAGCCGCTATTGTAGTAAAGTAAACAAAAAATAACAAATCAAACGTGGTTAGCTGCAATAGTTGCAAATTGAAAATGGCATTTACCCTAAGCGTTTCGTACACATTCCTAGATGACTGTTTTATTCATCATTGTTTTACATGGATCATAGCCATAACTAACAATATAGCATTACAATACCAAAAACAAGAAACAAGGTAATAAAAGGCGACACAATTCATCAAGCATCTAACAAAATGCCAAAAACAAAAGATCTACCAAGTTAACGCCATTGACGCAAATATGCGAAAATGCTGCAAATTTATCAACTTAATGATCTAACAACACGATGCCTAAATTCATCATCTTCATAAATCAGAAATTGATTAATCTAAATAATTAACTTCCCATCTATAAACACAAATAACACAACTCAGATTCAACACACGATTCCTAATTTCATCACCTTCATAATAAATCAGAACTTCATAACTCGATTATCATCAAACAATACATGCTAAAGATACTACAGGAGTAATATAATCTCAACAACACCACAATTCCTAATTTCACCCACCACCTTCATAAATCAGATTAATTAATCTTGACAAATAAACCAATTCACATCAAACACATTTGAAAAATAACATAAATAATCTCGACAAACAAGCCAATTCCGATCAAACACGCAACAAAACACGATCCAGAACTTAACCTAACCTCGATCAATCAAGCCTGATTACCACTCAACGCCTTCAACTGAACATGACCAGCATCAACACCAGCACCAACACCAACACTCCCATCTACCGCGACATTAGGCAACGCCTCATACGATCCAAACCGTCTATTCCCAACCCCAATTACCTTCCCAACAACGGCATAAACAATAAACACAACCAAAACAACGACGACAACGTAAACAACAAACATAAGATCAAGTATCGCAACCGCTCTAACCCTCGCCTCATCAACCTCACACTTAGTCGAACCCTCAACACCGCCAACGACATCAAGCAGCTTATGACACCCTTCCGGAACAAACGCATCGACATAGAGCGACAACCCGGTCTGAACCGCCCATAATCCTTGTAGGAGAACCGAACCGGAAAGTGCGACATCGGCGAGGAAGAGGCGCGGGTTAATCGCGAGCAAGAGAGAAAAAGCGGAGGACGCGCGCGACACGCGCGAGGAAAGCGCGTATAAATGCGAGGAGAGAGAAGGAGTGGTTAGGGTTAGGGAGGAGAGAGAAAGAAGGTAAAAGGAAGCGGAAACCGAAGCGAAGGAGAGAGAATTAGGGAAAGGGAGGAGGAGAGAGAGAAGGAAGAGGAACGAGGTTAGGGAAGAGGTTAGGGAGAGGTAAGGGTGGGTTGGGAGGAGTGGAGAGGTTAGGGTTGAGGAGAGGAGGTGGTGGAGGATTGAGGTTAGGAGAGAGAGGAAGGTTAGGTATAAGGGAAGACGACGAAGGTGTAGGTTCGGGAGGGGGAGAGGGTGGTAAGGTTTGGATAGGAAGGTGGTTGGGGATTTGAGGTAGGTATGGATAGAGGTGGTTAGGTGGTATAAGGAGAGGGTTGTTAGGGTGGTTGATGTGAAGAGTTGGTATAGTAAGGATGACATTTTTGAAGGAGTGTGGATTTGATTTGTTTAGAGTTCCGACATTAGGAAGGGAAGGGAAGGGAAGGGATGATCAAGTTATGTTATGTTATTACCAACAAGGTTTGACTTTTGTGGTTGTAAGAGAGGGGAGATGGATCAATGATTCATTTGGATGAGTGACTTTAAAATCACAAATTATCATTTGTGACGGGATGGGTCAAGCAAATGACAAGGTAAGTGGGGGTAAATGGAGCACCCCATTTGTCATTGTCACTTGCTCTTTATGAGGGAAATTTGACCCGTCACAAGTAAGACTTAGTGCTTTAAAATAGCCCGTCTTACTCAAGACAACACTATTTGTCACAAAGTTAAAGAGTTTTGGGTGATATGGGTTTTGGGTTTGTTGTTGATGATTAAAAGTTATTTTCGAGTTAGTTTTATGTAGAGTTTGTGTTTTTCTGATGAGAATTTGTGTTGATTCGTTAGAGGAGTGACTTGAAAATGGGTGTAGAGTTTAGGTCTTCGGGGTGATATGGGTTTTGGTATGGTGTTGGGTGGCTCGGATTATTTTTTTTGGCCTGTTTAAAGTTTGGTTGGTGTTCTCGTGATGATTGTTCATTTGTCGATAATTGGTTATCGTATCACAAACTTCAGCATGTTCTGTTACGGGTCGAATATGTTGTATGAGCGATGAATGTATATGTGGTTAACTAAATATAGGAACACGATCATTTGAGTACGTTTACATTACCACTACCATGAAAGTGACTTTCTTTCTTATTGTTAAGAGAAATATTCCGATTTTATATTTAAAATTATTGGATGAGAGCCTTAGTGACATGAAAGTTTGTTGGTTTAGTTGAAATTGATTGGAATAGATTCAATTCATTTAATGTTTGATGGTAGCATTTTGGAACAATTTGACGGATTCCAACTCTTTGAAATCTCATACTTGACCCACAACACCCTTTCAGTTGTAGTCCATTCCACCCAATATTGTTACGTATTAGTCTCCATTTTAAAAATCATCATTATTAGGTTATGCTATGCCCCCCGAATAGAACATAGTCATATGAGTTTTGATATCATCACGCTTAAGTACGGAAATGCTATTTTAATGTTTTTCCAAAGATTGAACCAAACAACTGTAACAAGTATAAAGCTCTAAATCCGTACCCCGATGGTATTACACTCCATTTCAATCAATTCCAACACTTAGAACCAAACAACCTCGATCCTCAAGATGAATGGATGATATGAGTTTTAGGTGGTTGGTAATTCGGGTTATTTTCAGGTTATTTAGAACAAACTTGTTTTTTTCATGATTATTGTTCATTTGTGATTAAATGGTTAGACTTAGAGTAGCACAAAACCTATTTACGAGTGCATCATAAATGAGTGAGAACAGTGATCTAGTTTTGAGGTGTTGAGTTGGTGGTTAAACGGTACTCTCTCCGTTCATCCTATTATTTAGTTTTATATGAGTTTGGCTAGTTGGCTTTAAGGTTTAACCGCTTTGTTTCTTTCTTTATGGACATGGCTGTGGATTGACCGTTGGCTGCAGGGAAGTAAGAGAAATGGGGTTTACAATGGCAACTCTCAAGTCTCAACCCAAGGTTCTATAGTATCATCAACTCCTCTAAGTCTACAGTCTAATATAGTAATAGTAACTTCAAACAAAAGTACAAGACCTAAATTTTGAAAAAAAAGAAAAAGAAAAACAATTTTCTATTGTTAATGTAGCAGCAAGCCAGCAAAGTCTCAAACAAGAACAAAACAGAGGCATTCAATAATTTGAATAATAAAATATAAATTCACACCAACACCACACATTCAAGCCTTTTTCCCACTACATGTCCCGACTCCTAACATCATCGAAAGATCAAACCCAAATTTGACCTATCAGCAGGCCTCCGAGGCATTTCTACATCATTGAACCATCAAACCCGACATTAGCTAACATCGTGCCTCTGAGAGTCTGAGACCCAAGCCTTTCTATAGTACAAAGTTTCACACCTTCAATGCTCCTCTATAAACTTCATGAACTCTCACAATTATGAAACCGCTAAACAAAGAATAAGAAATATAAAATATTTGAGAAACAAAACTATTATGATACATGCATGCACAAGATTTTAGTGATAATGCTCCAAGAACCACGAGGGTTAAGGATAAAAGAATCGCCACCGTTGCCTTTCTAATATGCAAAGCAAAAATTCACAGCTGTTGCTTTGGCACTGTCTCTTCATTTCCAGGCTTACATGAGTAGGACTACCAATACTATGATGACCCCGATTGCAGCTACCACCAACAGCCACCAACACTGTACCGTAAACACATCTAGACTGATTAATGATATGGTCACCCACAAAACACTGGGGAAGCATGTATGAATTTTTTTTTAAAAAGTGATAATAAACAAGGTTTTTTTTTTTTTTTGTATCAGAGCGTATACTGTTTTGAATACTGGTAGATGATGCATTTGCCCTTGATATTCAGTTGACAGTGTATTTGACGAGCATACTGCTGAGTCAAATAACCAAGGTAAACAGTTTTTGCCTTGTTTGGTTTAGAATCTTCTACCAGAGCAGATTTGCAAGTTAACATGAATATTAGCAATGATTGTTAGACCATTGCTGCAAGAAACGTCATTCAGAAGATGTTGAATCTTACCGCAGATGAACCTGATTTTTCACTTTTCGAAGCCTTCGATAGTTGCTGTTTGGCTTGGCTTGTTACAGCAGCAGAAACTTCAATGTTCGAACTTATATCATCTGCAATAATGTACGGAAGATTTAAGAATTATTGAAATGTAGATGAGCATCATGCACAGAAAAGAGGAGTAATATGAGAAAAAGAAAGTATCTATGACTAAGTATCTTACCAATTGTTATGCCCTGCTCATGTACAAGAACGGCAAGGTCCTTGAAGACTTCATTAACTTCCCCAATTTGGCTTTGTATCTCCCTAATTCCCTGTTCCCTCTCCTCAATTATTGCTTCATTGAATGAAATTTCATTATCCAAAAGCACCAATTCTTGCCTGAATAAATAATTGACTGTTATTTTCTCCTCATATTGCTGAGCAATAGCTTACAAGTAGCTAAAAACAAAATCCACATTGCTCATCCACTCGTTTAAGAACGGACGGGAAAAATATGTCCCCTACACTCTAAAGCAAGTTTAGAATCGAAACACAATTGCATGCAGATCATATTTAATTTAAAATCAGAGAAGGGAAAGGAAGATGCCTTGAGAGAAGGATACTACAGAAGAAAAATAATGAATCGTTGATATGATTGCCTGGAGATATGAATGGAAGAAAATAATGTGTCTGCTATCACAAGACAGTTACATGAGTTCCTTAAAACCCATCACCCACAGAGTAGAGACGTTGCAGGAATGAAAACACATAAGCTTATAATATGCGTCTGCAATCATAAGGTTTGTTTTTGTTGTTGTATACAAGTGTCATACTCAAGCTTTCATCTTGGATGCAAGATGCGCATAGAGCATAGAATATCATGGTGCCTCTTACGTTCTAGAGAAACACTTGCATATGATCTGTTACTTTAGATGACATATTGTTCCGTTAAATGACTCAGAATAAACACTAACCAAGCAACATATCCAACATCATGTACTTACATAGGACAAGTGAACCCTAAGGTGTCATTAATGATCAAACTGAAGATCTTCTCATTTTAATATTGAAAACAGATAAATAAACCTTTGATTCACACCACATAAACTAATTGGTGTTTTGAAGCTATGTAGATGGGAAAAGGGGAATCATATACAAATTTCTGACCTCTTCTGCTCAAATAAGATAGGTTGGCCTTCCGAATCTTGCCTTGGTTCTTCGTCAATTGTGCTACAGAACACCAGAGAAATGGCAGCTCATTTCGGATACACCAATGAAAAACTAAAATGAAAAATTCAGACGAGTGTCAATTTAATTAACATACGCAGTTGCTGCACCAGGACGAGGCCCAGATGGCATGTACGTTGATTCTCGCTCACTAGCAAGATGTTGAACTTTCTGGAATTCTTGTAAAGTTGCTTGAAAATCTCGAGCAAGCTTCGCATCTTCCATTTTTTTACTTGCCTGGAAAATGAGATTTAGTAATGAGTTTCAAAGGTAACTAACTATCTTTCAGCCATATCCAAAACACATGAAACGAACTGATTCAAACAACTCAATAACAATCTAACACCAAAATCGTAAACAAGCATCAGATTAAAGCATATCACGTCCAGCTAACTAACCACAATGGTGAATGTTGAACTGTAAACAGTAAACATTTTTCTTCGAAACAATAATAGAGAAGGCCAAATTGTCACCAAAGTTCTGTAATATCAATATTATGCAATGCCGCTTCATAACCGCCATTCTACCTACTAATACCACATCATTATAAGACATTTTTCGAAACAAATACTAATGGAGAAGGCCAAAACATCACCAAATGTTGTCTACGACAATATTACCCAATGCCGCTTCATAACAGCCTTTCTACCCCGAGAATACCACATTATTATACAATTACAATCACAAGTTCACAACTAACTATATGTCAAATTTCCGCATACCAAACAAGTTAAAAATTACTTCACAAACATCAACGTCAGCTCTGAGCAAGCTACAAATTATCGAGGATTGCGAAAATTAACAGGTGATTAGCAAATTAACACTTGTATATACTTCATTAATCAAAGAAACTCAAATGACAAAAAAACAAAAGATGCGCGCCAAATTAAAACACGTAAGCTACAAAATGAATTACTACCTCAGATTAAAAACTAAATTAACTGAAATCTTAATAAAACGACGACGAAAAGAGGAAGAATTACAGAAACATTAGAAGCATGATCAGATTCACCAAGAGCTTTAAGCTTAGCGGAAGTATCTTTCACCAGCTGTAATATCCTCTGTCTCATATTATGCCTGTATAATCACCATAACAACACGATCATCAATCAAAATCAACGATTAAAATCATAAAAGCTTGAAATTCAACAATGGAGTATTTATCGGAAAACGGACAGTTTAAGGCGGTGTTCGGGAGTGTCTTTAGCGGTACCGATAGCGTCGATAAGGCGACGGAAGGCGGAGACGGCAGTGTTGATCTGGAATATTCCGGCGGCGACGGCCTGCGACGGTGACTGTGGGGCCGACCTTGACGCCGGACGGCCGCCACGCTGGAGATCTTGGAAGCTCATTTTGGAACCCTAATTGATGAAATTGGGGGAAAATAGTAGGTTTAAAAGTAGAATTGCCGGCAAAAATGGTGGTGGAAAATAATAAGTCGTTTATAATTAGAAAGGTGGTGAGGACAATGATGGTGATAGATAGAAAGCAGAATATTTTTGACAGCTTGGACACTAACGGTCTACCATGTGGGATGGTATCATTGGAGATTACAAATTCTCGTTTAAGACGGATGTCCGTCTTAAGGTTAAGACAGGTCAAATTCATAACAAATCACCCGACTTATTTTCTTGAAAATGCCAAAAAATTTATCTTTATTGTCATCATGTAATAGTAATTAGACCGTCGTAAGTTTAAGACGTGCATCCGTTTGAACCAAGACTTACTGATTATAAATACACCTTGGGTTGGCTTAATGTTGTGTTGGATGTGGGTTGCGTTATTCGAGTCAAGTTGTGTATTTTGTCTTGAAGCGGAATAGGTCGGCTTATTCTGAGTTGGATATATATTTTAACTTTTACATATGTTTTTATTGGATCATTTTAAGAAATGAGTCATTTTGATTTTTGGCTCGGTGATTCGAATTTTTATTGTTTGTGGAAGCTAAAAAAAGGAAGACTTGATTTTGGTTAAATACTCCGTACATGGTTACGAGACTTATGACCAAGTTCTCTTGAAAATAAAATATTGTTTTGCTTATTGGTGACCTTGTCTTTTTTTAGTCAAAACTTATATACAGATTAATTAAGAACTATCAAAGTCAAATATTCTCGACAAAGTTTAATTTGATCTAATCCGAGGAGTATTGTTTTTCTAATGTGTAATTAATACTGCAATATTCAAATTTGAAGATTCATTTCTAGGAAATTTAATCAAATTATCAAAGAAAAAAATTCAAAACTATTAACTAATAGTAGGTCTTGCTTAAGACGAACATTATCCATCTTAATCTTAAAACGGATCAAATACTACCATACATTGGTAATAAAGACAAAAAAATTTGATATTTCATGGGCAACAAGTAGGGTGATTCGGTATTTATTTGACCTGTCCTAATCTGTCTTAAGCTTAAGAGAGAGTGTGTCCATCTTAAATGAGATTTTGTGATAAAATAATCACAAATGAGAGTTTGTTCTTTTTTTTTGCTTGGAAAATTATAAACATAAACACCAATAAAAGTCCAATAAATTGATTAAACCATTAATACTATTGACTTCCCATCACCAGAAAGTAGCACATAGAAAGTGAGTACAAATGATACACAAGTCCGCAGGAAACTGAGAAAACAAACATCCATTGATATTTCTCATGCCATTGCATTTTGATAACAGAGAAGCTAGTATCTGGTGGTCAACCTTGCTTCTCTACGACATTTTTACGATCAGATGGCGCAAACTCAGTTTCCGAATCCACCTTCTATTAGTTGGACGATGATATGTGCATAGATCTTCCATTCTGGGTCCTAACGAGCTGTCATTTCTGTCGTCTTGAACGTCGGAACTGCTTGAAAAACACAGACATGAATTTTCCATTTCATAGATTCGTGTAAGACAACCATGTCAGCGATTCAATTTGTAGTTATAATCACATTCCACCTGCATGTCAGCTAAGTTTAGCCAAGTCATCGAGAGTAGTACTATGGCTTGCGTTCAAAACCCTTCAGCATCTAAAATTACCCTTGAGATCGTCTTTTAGAAAACAAAATGTATATCCACCGAAAAAAAGTGCAAAATCAGAGAACCAAACCTCTACAAGGATCAGCAAGGCAAGCGAATGCAATACAATTTGATTAGCTGAAAGCGAACAGTGCATTCACGTATACACTCTCGGACCTTGTTCTATGATAAGCAGTATGGAAGAGGATTGCGCGCACTGTCTCCTACATAGTCAACAACATTCATTAGATCAGCCATAATAAAAACGATAAGTTGTGAGTAAGACACTTCTATGGTAGGGTCAGTGTCGTGACATGTATGTGAGTCTTAAAGATTTAAGGCTGAGTTTTCAGCTTAAAACTTCAAGAGCACACTCTTAGTGATTCGTCACATCTTAATGTAGAACCATCTCGCTCAAGTTTTTGCCTAAATCCAAAAGAAAAGAAGCAACCTAAAAAGGTGTTTACCTGACTAATATGGCTTGCAATATATACACCAGAGTTTCCAGTATAACCTATATTTTTCTTTCTAATAATTTTCTTTGATCTATACAATAAATCCAGTAGTCCAAACGAGGAGACCGTGAAGCAATGGCATATTTGGTTCATTGGACATCATCTGTATAATGAGGACGGATGTCGCGCTTGGAAAGAGAGCGCGGTACAAAGAAGTAGCCTAGTATTTAATAAGAGCAGGCAAAGACGCATGAAGCTCTGACAAACACTGAAATATCCAATTGAGAAGTTGCTCCTTTGGTAGCTCTAAGAGTAGTTCAGCCTGGAAAAACAAAAACAAGGTGATACTGAGAATTAACAAAAAAAAAATACAAAATACAATCTAATATCGGCACGCTGGCTATTTAAGATTTTAAGGTTCTTTGATGTGCATGATAACAATTAAAATGCTCCCGTCTTGAAACATAAAAGAACGTGCGGAAAATGAAACACAGACAAAAAACAAAAAAAAAGTCATTAGATCCTCCTTTCGAATAATTACCTTTATTTGTTTATCTTCAAACATCAATGAGGAGCTCAGAGCTTCAGAAGCCATTGATTCCTTAATCAGTCTGAAAACGTTTCTACTCATGTTTGTTTCCATGCCAACTATCCGTCCAGCACCATAAATACGCATGATACCAAGATCGGCAGCCATCCTTTTCACATAGAGCTTCTTTAAGAGAATTCCCATGGAATGCGGCTCTTTTCCATATTGCCGTCTAAGATCCTCTGTGAACTGAACCAAACTCAAGATGTTTTTCTCCGCTGCCTTCTCGGCATCACTTATAAGTTCCATGGGATTCTCCAAATAATTTATGTATTCGGAAGAGAGATGGGGATTTATGTTTATGTCAAGCTGGCAAATATATAGTAAGATAAAGCTAATTAGAGAGATTAAAACCAAAAATTATGAACAATACACTTGACGCTAGCTTGCAAAACTATGCTCTTCAACAAGTTAGATAATGCAAGATGAAACTATCCTCAAAGATTCAAAAAAAAATGAATAATGATTCGAGCTTCTTGTTACTTGGTCGCATAACACTTCATCGTTACGAAATTTCTTACACGAAATGGAATAGTGAGCTGATATGAATGCCTCGGAAGGGGAAGAGTAATGAATCCAAAATAGTTAAATATAGGAGATACAAGATGAAACATATTATCCTCCTATATTGCAGTTAAAACACCCAAAGAGAAACATACTGTAATAACATTCTTCTTGGCATGCATTCCAAACATTATAAATGATATGGTCCCATTGTTCAAATTTTCAAGATCTTATGCAACTTCCGACAGGAGTCCTATAAAGCCTAATCTGACAGATATGCAGTGCCCTAGGTAAAAATCTTTTGTGTATGCACTTCTGGTCTACAACAATAATATTTTGGTTGTACTACCAACAAACCATTTCATCCATCTTGACAAACTTTCAAAACTTTGAAGAGCATTCAATAAATACCTGGACTTTTTGATACGGAACAGAAATAACACGATGTTCTTCCACCTGAAAAACAAGGTCATATTATATATACACAGAAAGGGGTATTGTGAATTTCAGAGTATCAGGGTCGCTAGCCATAGCGCCCAAGGGCCCTTTCAACTAAGCTTATGAGTTACCTCCCTCACTTCTCATGAGGAACTGAACTTGAAAATTCCAAGGCTCCAAGTTCAAAAGTGAGATCTTACCAGCTGTTTACCACACCCAAATATTTTTGGTGCTCCCTCCTATTGTTTGAAAATGCCTCATTTTCTTTATTGGCAAGAGTTTGTTTTTGGAATGGTCCTTGTTTGGCTCACCTTGATATTAGTGCCGAAAATAATTGGAGCAATTCCAAAGAATAGAAGCGAGTAGAATAGATGGCTTAAAAAGGATCATTTGTTGTGAAGAGGGCAAAGTAGAGAGATCTTAGTAAAACAAAACATAGTAGCAATTCATTACCTTGGACAAGCTCTCAAATAGCATCTCAAAGAAGAGATCAATGCCCACATTTCCTACATCACCTGTTTGTTGTTCACCAAATATATTCCCAAAACCCCTAATTCCCATATCTCTTTCAGCCAGCTGAAAACCCTGACCAAGTTCGCAATATTCTTCAAGGGCTGCAAGCCTCTCCTATATGTCAAAAAAATAAAAAAATTAACCAATGTCGATGTTGACGTCTAAAAAGGGTATCTGAAAAACAGTTGACTATTCTAGGGAACATACCAGAGCTTGATCTGACAGAAAAGATTTGTCGGGGTAAAATAAGTATGCATATGCTTCTTTATCTGCTCTTCCCACCCTTCCTCGCAGCTGTTCAGTAGTAATCAGAACATCATAAAGCAGAAAATAAAAATGGTGGAAATATCCATAAAAACATGACAGTATCACATATGAGAGCAACCCACTAACTGTATAATTAACTAAGAAACACGTTACGAGGATATAGGTGATCTCACATGTGACACTATCTCATACAAGACTTGCGACATTTATCATTAAGTCAAGGGCGAGATATGGGGATACGTATAAGCCAGATACAGATACTTCAAACAAAGGACACTATTTGTAGCCTAAAGTCCACACTTTTCATGCTCCAACTATTCTTTTATCTTCCATCATAACCAAAATATGCTAAGGTGTCCAACAGTGACTATATCTTCATGGCATACAAGCTTCCAGGAATTCCTAAAACCTCAGCCTCCCTCCAAGATACGAAGAAATTTTAGGTTAAAGTAGAAACTCTAGAAAGGGCATCTAAAAGAAAGCTATAAACTGCCTACACTTCAAAACGACATCTAACTGTAAGTATAGTTCATAACACTACAACGTTACCATTGTGTCCAAAGTCTACGTAAATACATCTAGAAGCATCCTTAAGCTAGCCATTTAATGGCATGAACATATAAGGGAAGAGAGAGATGTATCGGCTTTTAGCGGAAAATAACATGCCTGGTATAGCTGTGCAAGTCCAAAAAATTGCACGTCTTGAATAATTATGGTGTTTGCATTTTGAATGTCCAAACCACTTTCTACTATATTCGTACATAAAAGAATTTTTATATTTCCTGATGCAAAATTTTCCATTGTGTCTTCGAGCTGCTTCGAGTATTGCTGCATTGCAAAAAAAAGGAGAAAGTTGGGAATCAATCTACGAAATACTCCGTAGAATACAAGCGCTTATCATCATATGACTGGGCAAAGGGGCAGGACCAACGGACAACAAACAATAAAACTCATTCTCAAGGAAAAAGAAATTTGAAAAAAAAAAATGTGGCCATGAACAATTATTAGTAACTCGCAGCTAATTTTGCCAAGGAGATAGCAGGAAAACAAACACAGCATCCTTTTAACACTTAAGGAGACCCTGCGCTTTTGCTTCTGACAGCGCGAAGGAACATAAGTGTCCATGTTATGCCCTTATTTGCAAATTCATTGTTTTGCATCGGTATGTTAATTTACATCACTTTTCGAGAATTTCTGTACGGCTCTCTATTGCTCATTGATGTAGATATTGAATCTCCACGAAACCAAGTAATTCAAAAGATGAAGGTTTTATTAGACAAACCAAAGGAAAACGAAGGGAACCCGGTTGGAAGGTGGAAAGAAAAAATGACCCAAACTAGACAACCTTGTACACATTGTTTAACTTTGAGGGGCCATATCTGGAGTTAAAGAAAAAGATATCAAGGTGATTCTTACTGGAGTTGAAAGCTCAACATCTCATCGTTCCAATTAGGTCACACGCCTCACTCGGACAATAACTGTGGATTTATCTCCTTACAAGTTTCAAAGACAAGCACGAAGAGTAAAATTCTTCCGGAACTAAATTCTATGAAGTGGGTGTAAATCAAGCCCACCGGGTGTAAGTTGAACTAAATCATCCCGAAAGAAAACGTAGGGTTTATTACCTAAAGTAAGTTTAAATTCACGGACAATGAGTTAGCCCTGATGCTAACCCGACCCCTTATGTTCTAAATTTTTTAGGTTTAAAAGACATTTTCTCTATTTCAAAAACTATTTAAAATGTTTTATTATTGACGATTTAGTCCTAGGAGAAGATTTAAGCTTTTAAAATCAAATTTTGTCCTTCATTTAATTGCTAGCATTCATCTTCAGCATGAGAATTTTCTCTCCTTTTTATTTATGTTTGTATTTACCGACTTTACTGTTGGTAACTACTCCCTCCCATCCAAACCAAAGGTTACATGGGAGGGAGCACAAGTTTTAAGAAAAAATTGATAAAGGAAGGGTAGTATTGGAATGGAAGTAGGACCACTTGAATATTTAATGTTAGTTGGGTGGATGGGGTAATGGCATATTGTGTAAATATATAGGGTAGATGAGGAGTATTTGGTCTTATTTGTTACCCAAAAAGGAATGGGTAGTTTGGTTTGGATGGTCCAAATAAAGTAAGAACCTTTGGTTTGGATGGGAGGTAGTATTAGTTTCTCGCATTTACTACTAGTTACTTTTGCTCTCATTAGATTAATTCAGATATATTAAAGAGAAAAAAAGAGTCAATAATGCACTTGCGAGGTAATTCAAGACTATATGAAGCACATGCTTTGACCCTTGATTAGGAATACAGAGTACAATTTAAGTTACCATAGGCAGAATTCCTAATTTTCCTTTATCTCATCTATTAAAAAGGCTGATTATATGCAATTTTATGGTCCTTAACGAACGTCATTGTGATGTTAAAATATAACCATCTTAAGCCAAATGTTTCAGAGGATACGATTCTTCATCCCAGAAATTTAACATGAAAACTAGATTGTTGTCAACTAAGAATACCTGCCCGACTGCCAACAAAAAGAATACCTGCCCATGAGCAATGGCTATTTCAACATCTGGGAAAGATTGTTCTAGAAAATCCATCACTTCATCAAGTCCTGCAAAAGTAACAAAATTAAAAAATCAATAGCAAAATCAAGGGAGAGCAGATACTGTTACTAGTTTTGCTAACATTTTGTATAAAGTTTATAGTATGCGATGTGTTTGGTGCTGATTTTACAAGTAAAATGAAATTATTTTGAAACAACAAGGGGTGCCACCCCTCTACGAGAGAAAACCAATCACTAAACAATCAAGTTCTACTGTCCGAACTTCTAACTCGTAACTCTTAAAGGATGCCACGAGAAAACTTACACAAAAAGTAAAGACAAATACCTCTCCTAGAGTAGCAAAGTTTCACCTGACTTCAACTTCAAAATGATTATCTTAGATTAATGTTTCAAAGTAATTTCATTTTCAATCAAGCCAAAGACGAGTGATTTTTTGGCTTCGGAACTGGGTTATCAGATTCGCATAACCCCCGGCAATGCACACAATCTTACTCGTGCTGAAAATATAAAGAGGTTGTTTGCGAAAGCCCAAAATGAAATACCTGAGAGTGTGGCCACTAACTACTACTTCACAACACAAGAAGCTCATACACTTTAATTCAATATGGATACATGCGTAACACCTAATATACAATACACTCTTAAGAGAATTTTTTTCATAGATGCTAGGTTGTTGTGATACACCGCAAGCGTGAACTGTGAGCTATTGACGATTACTTATAATATTGATACATGCTGTATCAGAAAATATAAATAATTATTTTACCTTTAATACGTGGAAGGACATAAAAGACCTGACCACCTCTATCCAGCTCAGATTTAATTGCTGATACCACCTTGTCATCACTGTAGGCTGAAAGATGTGTCCTGATAGGGACTCTTTCTGGTGGCGGTGTAGATATTAAACTGCAGATAAACCACCAACTTAATTAGGTCAAAGTTTTTAAAAGACAACAGCAATTTTTCGAATATCTTATATGTTCCTTTACTTGTAAAGACACGGTAAGGGGGGAGTATGAGGACTGAGTGATGTCAGAAGGTCACGACTGTATAGCTGTTTGCCACCCAAAGGATAACTACCGCCTTCAAGATACCAACACATAGAGCATCATATCAAGCATCTTAAACTAGCATAACTTGACAAATTTCTTGCCGGTGGCTATATTCTTTTCTGAAGAATGTTATGGAAATCAATTCGCACCACTGGCCTTGCATAGACCGTGAAAAGCTCAAGTTTAAGGTTACTCATAAATTTTGAAAGGAAAATATCTGTATCAATGAATAGAAAAAAGTCAAGAATTAAGGATAAGACATCCTTAAGGGAATTAGACGGTTACGTTAAGATGAAGTAAAACGGGTAACATAAAAGCCTTAACATTACCTAGCATCACGAAACCCTGTCAAGGCAAGATAGAGAGTTCGAGGAATCGGAGTAGCTGACAGTGTAAGGACATCAACAGAAGTTTTGAAAGAAGCTATCTTTTCCTTCTGCTTTACACCAAATCTCTACAAATGAAAGTGTAACTGGTTTAGAGAAGTCATTTGAGTGTGAGTAGAGCTAGTGGCTATTAAAACTGGCTGCATCAACAAACTACAGCTTGAAAGACACAGCTTGGTTAACTTTTCGTTATCCAGACAGAACAACATCAAATTGCAATCCTTCTCTCTATTATGATTCGTGAAGAGCCACATCAAATCTAGTTTCAAAAGGAGCACTGAGTACCCATGGTGGCGACAGCGCGCATGTCGTGAAGCAAATGTGCGGCCATCATGCACACGAGACGCACCGTTTTTGCTATTTGTATTTTCCAAATTAAATAATAAGCAACAATACACTTTTGTTGGATTATAAAAGGACTTACATGTGAAGTAGGGGATAATCATTTAGTAGCCTCTTCCCCTTCCCCAAAAAACAAGCCACATTTACAGAAACCTTGTTACATACAGTAATAGATATTGATCTATAGGACGACCAGACAAAGTATTCAGGAAACCCGCATAAAAAAAGAGAGAGAGAGCAAATAGAAATCGAAAGTAAATGTCTTCCCTCAACGAGAGGCAACAAAAGGCCAAACCTGTTCTTCATCAACCACAAGGAGTCCCAGTTTATTGTAGACAACACGATTTCCAAGAAGCGAATGTGTTCCCACAATAATGTCCAGTTCACCGTTTTTTATCATGCTTATGTATTCCTCTTTTTCCCCCCTGCTCTGCACATAATATTCAATCTGTCAGCCTCACACATATGCAAAGGTTTGTTTGGTTTCAATAGCAGGAGGGGGAGGAGTAAATGGACTAGTGAAGTTTTCGTTCCAAATTTGTCTTATGTTGAGCAACTTTAATTTGGCTTGTGGAGGGAAAATGAATCTCGCCATTTCCCTCCAAACCAATTTGCTAACTAAACAGAGGAAAAAAACCTCCCTAAGAAAAACAAGGGGCTAATTATATAAAATTGGCAATAAAGACGAGGCAGATTGGCTAGCACGAACATGCTTGTTCCTTACTTTCTCATACAGCAAGAGGGGTCTTGCATATGCTCCCATGATTCCCAGTAATACCAAAAGCTAAGACATGAGTCTAATGAAACAATAACGAAAAAACTTTAACTTATTTAAAAATTCGTTTTTAAGCTTCGAAAAGGGAAATGAGTCATTTATGTATTGTTCCCAGATACTAAATTGCTGCGAAAATTTGGCTAATATGAATGTCATCGTTACTCATACGACCAGTACATCCCATATAATGATTTATGCAGTAAGTGGAATGTGAGAAAATCCTGATTACAAGGTATGTTGGTCATAACTCATCACCTGGATCTCATGTCTCCCTACTATGGTCAACCACTTCATAAAAACAGGCTACAATTTGGGACACCAAGGTTTAGGAGTCAGTCACTTATAGTCAGCAGAGAAGTTGCTTTAGGATAAACTATAACTATCTCAGAAGCTACAATTGTTTGGCCACCCACTGCTTGGGCACACGCAAGTATTCAATTACGTAGATAGCAAACATTGTATGTGTTGGAATATAAAACCCACATGTGAGTTGTCCCACATTGTTGGAGAAAGAGAGATGTTATCACTTTATAACCAAGTGGGTTACTCCTCCTATTGTCAATTGGTTTTAGGATGGAACCTCCCTTGTGTTGTAAGGTGGACCGTCTCTCCTCCGTTTGGGTGTGGCCCGACCCGTTTGCATATTCTAACAGTATGCTAGCGTGATCAATTCACTACCCCACGGATGTAAGTATTCCTGTTAGTTTAAACGAACCAGCGCCCAAATTAGAATTATGTTAGAGCTCAATATACCTGAAATCTGCTCAGAAGTCCAACCTTGATGTTGGAATACTTGGAAAACCGATCTGAAATAACAAGAAAATGTTGCTTGGCTAACACAATAGTTGGTGCTAGAACCATAGCCTGCTTTCCTGCTGAAACAACACAAAAGATGGCACGTAGTGCAACTTCTGTCTTGCCAAATCCAACATCTCCACATATCAATCTGTCCATCGGAGTTTCTCTTTCAGTGAGATCCTTCTCTACATCAATAAATGCCTGCACCAAGTGTCAAGGACCCTAATAGCAGGAAGTATCAACTATCTAACATACAAGTTTTGGAGTATTAAGAACTAGTCCGCGATCCCACATAAACCACATAATGGTGCGGCTAGGTTTATGACGTTATTAAAATTAAGACTCTAAAGACCAGAAGACATGGTTTCACTAGTTTAACTCTTCCCCTTCGAGGTTGCTTGGATTAAGGGTATTCCATATTGGGTATTGAACGGGAAAACAAAGGAGAGGCAATGGAAGTGGATGAATGAAGATGGTGAATGGAGGGTAATAGTTACACACTTCCATCCAGATAATGCATTATCATCATATGAAAGTAAGATAGTCCCCTCACAGCCATTTCATCCTCCCTTAAACCAATTTTATCTTTTCTCCACCACCGTCACTTCCCTTATTTTCTCTTTTGTTTTGACCACACACCTTACGATAATTACCCTTAATCCTGACAAGCCCTTACAAGTGACATGACTCTCTTTAGTCTTGGAGGTATCCAAAAGAAGATCAGTTTCACCTTCAAACTCATGTGAAATAAATGAAGAACCAAAGACTTCATGGATAATTAAGCCCTTATAGACAGATTGGCAAAAACATTACCGTCCTTTAAAGTGCAAAGTGGATGAGAGCATTTAAAGCCCCCACCTCCCTAAGAATTTAAAACTCTACATATCACTATACGCCAGATACAAAGCCAAGCCTCTTTGTTAATCAACCAAAGGAAAGGAGTCAAGCTTCACTAGTAATTAAAGTCGTAAAATAAAATATAAAAAATAATGGCTTTCATGAAAACCTACAAGAATATACCTGTTTCTGATCTGGAGTAGGCTCATAAGGAAATTGGGCAACAAAGTCCGCAACTGCAGGACTTTTTGGGTATGGAGGTCTCTTTTGCTTAAGCCTATATAGATACAATTCCATCAAGTCAACCACCATCTTTTGGACAGCGACCTTTCCTTTTGTCCTCCTCTTTTCCCATGCGCTTGTGTCATTCAACTTGCTAAGTGACCGTGGTTTTTTCGTTTCATTTGGACTGGAAAAGAAAGGAGACACGGAGAACTCATGAACAAAAAAAAATAAAAATATATATTACATTTCTGACATAATAAGAAAAACATACGACAGTATGTAAATTTGTGAAACTATTACTTTATTTACAAGTTTGGCTAATCTGGACGCCTGAATCTCTGAAAGAGAACAGGTGCAAGGGAAGTGCACAGAAATTCAGCCGCCCAACACCAACCCTTTGTAGCTGTGATATACGATAAGTTACTACAAACACTAACCCCCAGCTTGGCCTCAGAGAAGACTTCAAACTAGGTGAAAATTTCCACAGTTTCATTCTAATTAAAAATAGATGAAGCTATAATCTTTTTTTATTAGCAGAGGCCATAGGTCATTAGGTCACTAAATCATTATGCACTGTTAGCACTGACACTACTTTAGACAACGGCATTAAGGGTGTTAACTCTTGAGTAGTAGACATGTTGGCAGCCCTCCTAACTCCTAAGAGAATCACTCGTGCAGTGAACTGTTTAACAGATATTGTATGCTCCCTACTTCCCAAATCCAGCAGGTCATTTCCGTATCCTGGGCGCGGTTGGGATGAAGTAAGCATTACCAAAGTAACAAGCATAAAGCGAGAAGCCGAGAAGAAAGAAGAGAAATTTGGTGTAAGTGGAGGGTGGAAAGAGGAGATGATGGGGAAATACTTCCTTATATGAGGTAATGCATTAGGCTAGGGAGGACTGAGGAGGTGGGTAACTATTCACCCCTTCTATGGGGAAATTATTACCGTCTCTTCCGCTTTTGCACCTTTCACCACCACCATTTCCTCCATCTTTTTGTTCATCTAAGGCCTTTTACTCTAGTAACAATTAAGCCCATCCCAAGTAAGCCCTAATTGAGGATAAAAACAGACTCAAGAGCAAAGAGCTAAAATACTCGGTTTTTTCTAACAAGGAGCATTAGTTTACTCTAAGACGTCGCAGTTACTCACTACAGATATTGTACCGAGTAATAATTGACTGCTAGTTGAATTTCATCTCAAACTGGCGAAATCTCATCTACAAAACTACACTACATTCTAAACCTCCAATCCGAAGCAGACTTACAATAAGCGTAACAAAAATCCACCATCCTCACTAAAACTAAAACTATAAAGCCTTAGAAATCCATCGACTATCAACTAATCCTAAATTAATCTTCCTCGAACAATTCTTGCTTACAATAGGTCACATATTCAAATCCCCCACCCGACCACCCCTTTATACTCCCTCCGATTCACTGGAAATGCCCCATTTGCTTTTTACACCAGGATTAAGGTTGTGTAGGGATGGTGGATCTCACCAATAAAGTAACGTGAATTTTGTTAGCAAAAACATGGTTAAAAAAGAAATGTGGCAACTCTAGTGAATATGCCGAAAAAGGAATATGGGGCAATTTCCAGAGAATCGGGGGAGTATTGCCTTAGCTACCTCATCTAACACAAAAAGCAAATAAACCAATTGACACATAATTCACAAACTACCAATCACAATAATGCAATAATATAAGGATGCCTTTTTTACTATTTTCGAGGTATTCTAATCAAATGTAAACGAATGATTGGGGCGAAGGGAATAACATCTACAAACTCTATAAATAGAAATGCAAAAGAAGACTAAAATAAGAAACATACAGATTATAACGGTAGAGCATACGAGCAGCCTGTTTAACAGGAAGTTTAGCCATACCATCAGCATACTCAATAAACACATACTCAATTGGTTGCGAACCGTCTTTCGGAACATCAAATTTAATCCCAACAAACCTACCAATACCAACTTTCTTATGAACAACATAATCCCCAGATTTCAAAGTATAAGGATCAGCTTTATAATTAAACACACCACTCCCATTTCCTACATTACCCTCCCTATTTGCTCCTTTAAGCTTTTCCAACCCTTTTTGTTGTTGCACCTTCACATGTTGTATGTATTTCTCAGCTTCCTTTGAATCCATGGCGGGTTTCGAAGCGTCTCTAGACCCATTATCCTTCCTAATTCTTTCATTCAATGCCGATATCGGGTCATTATCCCAATCTGGGAATCTATCTCTTGATTGAATTGATTTGGTGGGTGAAATTCTTTGAGTGTAGACTGAATTACACAGTGGAAATTGGGGTTTTCGCCGTTTTCGACAAAATGGGCATTTTCGGGTTATTGTTAGGGTTGAGAATTGAGGAAAAGATACAAATTTGGGGGTGAAATCTGAAATTGGGAAAATGTGGAGTTTTGTGGCAGACATTTTTTGACAAGTATTGGATGAAAATGTGAGATTTTTATTGATTTAGAGTAAATTAGAGAGATGGGTTTAAGGGTTTTGATTAAATTGATGAATTTTGGGGGATTTTTAGAAGGATTTTTGGATTGAATTGAAGGTTTTTTTAGAGGGTTTTTGTGTTGGAGAGGGTTTAAGCAGAGTATGAAGTGGAAGGTGATAATGGAAGAACTTGTGGATTAGAGAAAGCAACGGTGTTCCAAATATCTACTTGCTTGCTTGGTTTAACAGAGTAACAGCACAACAGACCGTTTATGGTAGTTGCGCAAATTTAAACAAATCGCCAATTCCGTCTGAAACAAATAAGACGGTTTTTGTAATCATTGTCATGGTCGAATGTAACCATAATGGTATAATTAGTGTTACAACATATAGTAACTTGTTGTCCAAAAGTGCTCATGGTATGTATGTATGGTTGTAAAATGGCCTCAAAACGTTGTCTTATTATTTCGAACGGAAATGATTCGTCTAACACAAAAAGTTTAGAGAAAAGGTATCTCACAAAGTTATTGAGAGAACACTTATATGGTACCCGTATATGTATTTTTCGTACCCATTATGTTATTAATTGTGACTCAAAATGTCTTTTTCATTTAGTTATGTTTTCATAACAATCGGAGTTATTTTATTATTTATTGTAACCAATTTTATTGGTAACACATTTTATAGAATATGTATCTACTTTATTATGTTTTGTACCATTTTTCCAGCAATATGTAATTGGTCTCTCAATGAATTTATTGGGAGACCGTCTCTCACAATACCAACTGTTGATCGAAAGGGAGACCAACTAGTTTGTATTGCATATAAGTCGGTTGTATGAATGTCACATATTTCACTCTTGTAAACTATATGTTTTTTTTTCAGTTGGTCACGCTTACCGTCTTAACTTAAGAACCTATCTTTACCTCTAATTTAATATGATGTGAGATGTTTTAAGTTCAGACGGACTTAAACAATAATTGGTGTGCTTTTTTAGGATAGTAATTTTAACGAAAACATTAAGTAAGATGCATAATATAAGATATGATTATGGACTTATGGTTATTGTAAAGTATGAGATTTCCACAAGAACTCTGTTTCTACTCGAACTCCAGCTACAAGATCTCTTTCTTCAACCGTAAAGGAAGAGTGGAAGCTATTGGCAGTTAGGCACTAGTTGGTTAGCACTAGTTATTCCGTAAAGGAGCGGTGAGAGGTGGTTAGCACTAGTTCGTACAAAGAGTGGAAGCTATTGGCAGTTAGGCAAATGGCGAGAGTAACGAGGATGAGGATGAGGAGAGGGTTAAGACTTAGGAGGGTTATTAGAATTATAAGATGTACTTACGGAGTTACGGTGACTTACCGGAGTAGCGACACCTTTTCTTTGGCAAAGACCAAATCCACGAGAAATGCCGAAGAAAAACACACATAATTTTACCACACCTTTAACTCGCTACTACGAGTTTTCTTCCATACACTTCTTGAAATGTACTTTGACAAAATTTAAGAAATACTATAAAACAAACTTCTTGAAAATGCCAATCAACTTAACAATGGCACCATAAGCTTCTTCTAACGAAAATTTTTCAAACCATAAAATCTAAACCCCCAAATTTCTAGGAATTACAGAACAAAAAACAACAGAAGTATAGATCTACGAGTGACCGAACAAGTTCAGCTTCATAAACCATAAACTAAGTGCATATCTCTTCATAAAGATAATAATCTAGTCTCCCTTTCTCCTGAAGGAGCATCCTTCGGTGAGTCTAGCACGACCTCCAGTGGGCTGGCACAAGACTGTCTGGCAATTACCGCAGACTACAACTGTCTGAGAGTGACTGAAAACAGTGGTTCTGCAACATGTTCAAGAAATGTGAAGATAAGAACCAATTGCATTCAAAGAACTAGCATTAATAGGGGGGGGGGGGCAGCTACAAGGCACGTATTCAACATCACAGTAAAAACAAAAAAACCCGAAGAAATCCAAGGTAGCTATGCAGCATTTGCACTTATAGAACAAGTATAAAATTAATAACTAATTAGAGGCATTAGGGAATTCATCTCTAATTGGGTAAAGCTCAAATGAACTAGATAAAGGAGTAGCAGTGGTGGCGGAAGGTGGGAAATGGGGAAAATAGGATGATAGTTACCTCTTTATGGGGTGAATAGGTACCTACCTTTCCCCAAGTAATGCATTACCTCACATATGGCCGTAGTAGTTCCTCGGTCACATCCTCTTTCCATCCTCCACTGCCATAATACCTGCCCTTTCTTCTCATTTTAAGCCCTATAGCCCCCTTAATAATAACACTTATGCATCTTATTTTAAGCTCTACGCCCCCTTGATAATAACTCTCATCCAAGCATGCCCGATATGTTACAAAGCCACTTTTTCACCGATGCCATTTAAGTTTCAAGATCGCATTTTGTGAAGAGTAGAGTAACTGGGTTGATCTTACGATAAGAGTGGCATTCTTCTCGACCGGGATTAAGTTTCTATATTCATTGGATTCCTCTAGGCATCTGGTTCTTGTGCAAGCATAGTTGATGTAAATTTGGTGCTTAGAATAACTCTCTGATAAGTTAGTACATCATAATGCACTACTATGATGAAAAGTGTATTGTTCTTAACAAAATTATTCAGTTACCCAGGCCTAAGGGCTCAAGAGTCACAGCAATGTAGAAGTTTTACTACCAAGATCTAAACTGACAACAGCATGGGAATCGATAACATTTATATGCGACAATCACAAAAATTTAAACAAACGACAAGGAGATACACCATATCTGTTCATCCACCCACCTAAATTCCATCAATCACACTTAAGTCCTAATCCAAAACTAAAAAACGCTTATGCAAGTGTTGACTAACAAACATTTACGAACACATCTACAATTCGAGTGAGTGATAACACGAAGAAATCACAAATACATGAGGTGAGAATGTGGACACAATATTTACGAACACATCTACAATTCGAGCTGCGACAAACGAATTACACGATGAACACACATAAATTGTTTATCCTACAACATACACTACTACTATACTATCAACAAAAAGGTAAATTCCAATCATTATACACAGCAACACAACCAAAAATCAACGAATTTCACAACTAAATAAAATTACGAGAGAATACCGGAACCAAAACGACAACAATCAATCTATAACAACAAAACGAAACCCTAAATTTCATCATTTCACAATTAATCGTCATTTCTTATAGAAAAATTAAGCTAAAACACTTACATGTTGAAGCATCCCTGGCACTTGACATCCTACAAATCAAAAGGGGGGAAAATCAACATAATTCAAGATTAACAATATATCTAAAAATCAAATATAATCAATTTTGAAAATCAAAATATAAAAAATTTATACCATGAAGAAGGAATTGGGAGATTGAACAAGGCGTTTAAGCTTGTGCTTCCTCTTCTCAAGATCAGCAGGTGGATTCAACAGATCAATATCATTTTGAAGTACCTTTAAACAAAAATCAATTCATCAAAATCAAAATTATAATTCTTATGAAGCTAATTAAACATAAGATTATAAAAAACGAATGAACAATCAATGAAATTCAGTGATAAGACATCGTATGATTTAGACACACCATTTTTGATGAGAGGTTTTAGAGAGAGAAGGTGGAAATGTAAGTGATAAGCGGCGGAGTGTGATTAGGGTTTTTGCGAAGGTGGAATGAGGGCTTGATAATTATTACAGATTTATGTATAGTTAGGGCTTACATCAACCGTCCGATCTAATGATCTACTATCATCCCATATATTTTTTTAAAATTTGTGTTACAAGAAAGTTATTTAAGGTAAGACCGTTTTCATCCAAGCTCATGAATATAGTGTATCGTATAAATCACAAATTAAGAGTAGAATTAACATGACTTCAGATAAGAAAAGGTCATAAGGTGAGATCTTTACTTACCAAACTGGCCCAAGTGATGACTTGTATGAAGGTTAAGATGATCCTACTTCAACCACTGTGTTCATTTTACGAAAAACTAATCACTGAAAATGGTTTTTTGCTCTCACGTTTGACCCAAAAATTGGACAATAAAGTGTTAAATATTTTCATCCTTAAACAAATTAGCTAAATGTTATAGATAATTTGATTATAAAACATGTAGTTAATACATTGATTGAAACAAATTAATCATTTTAGAAGGGTTTTATAACACTTACTTATTTATTTTGAGTTTGAAGTTATTTAGGGTTAATATATAATTTGGTGGTAGTTTGACGTCTGGGTGGTGGTGGTCTAACGACAGGACGACATAGGCACAAGGCCAAGTGGGTAACGGTAGCAAGAGGGTCGTGGATCGTGAGTAAGGGTTAGGTCGATAGTAGTGGAATGGTGGGCTACTTCGACTAGCTGGTTTGTGGAGGAGGGGGAATGGTGGCGGGTGATGGCAAAAGACATTGGTGTACGAGGGTGGTAGGGAGAGGAAATGGAAGGGAAGATGAGGAATTGAGAGGAAAAAAAATGAGAAATGATATGGGAAGTAAGTGAAAAATGAATGAGTAAAAAGTGTACTTTAAAATTAAATGCCATTTTAATTGACAACTAGTTGAAATTGTGAAATATGAAGGCACGAAAACTTCTCTAGTTTACCCTAGTAAAAAAATTGTTTTTACACAATTAAATGGCAAACTATGAGTGAACTTAAGGAGAATCAAATTGAGGTTGGTTTACAAGGAATTTGTTTTTTTTAATAGACCATAAGATGACATAGTAACAAACTTTTATCATTACTTTAAGACAGTCTTAACTTAAAACCTCATACAAACTCATTTTATGCCTACCTCCATTTTAATCAGATTCGAGTTCATTTAATTAGCTTGACTAACGTAATCATACCCTCATTACCGAGTTCAAGATTCGTCAAAATCACGTATCTCGCTTTTAAAAAGTGATCTTAGAGACGGATAACTTCCGGCATATCTACTAATTAGTCCCGAGTAATTAACACCTCAAGTCCTCAACATTCTACATGTTACATGAGACAATCTTAGCATCTTACCTTTAGCTAATAATACAAGACCATTCTACAGGCTGCACATTATCTTACCTTTGCCTGCACATTTGCACAAGACAATCTTACCCAACATTCTACCATACTATTCCTATATTACTACATACTGCTAATAAATTATAGGTCAATCTCCACATTATACATACTCGTAGAAATTGTTAGTACCTAATATAAAAACCACGCAACAGCTAATAATCGACACTTCAGTCTCGAAGCTGAGCCCTGGCCGTCTGAAATGCAGACTCAGCTTCACTCCATTCCATCTCCATTTTCTCAGATACCTTCAATGCTTCTTCGGCTTTCTGAGAAGCATCATGCAAGCTCTCTTTACACTCGACAATAGTTTTGGTGATCGTACGCAATGCTTCTTGACGATCAGCAATTTCTGCCTCGCACGATGACAACTCCTCAGCCAACTCCAACGAACTATCAAAAAGTGAAGCCTTTGCGCATAATAAAGTAAACCGATGGTAAGAAGCCGTAAAGGCATCTAGAACTTCCTGGTGGGATTTCTGTAGTTTGTCGAAACGTCGTTGTTCGTTGTCACGATGGGTTACAAGTTCCTCGACGTTAGTGATTTGCTCGATATGAGCAAGAGAAGATGCTCGTTTAATGTATTCCATTACTCTGGAGTATAGTGGTCTGTAATCGACTTGTAGACGCTCCAAGGCAGAAAATGCGGCGTTTGCCTCCTTTGTCATGGTCTCATGATCATGTGGGTTCGTGGACTCCAATAATTCAATTAGTTTGTTTTGAAACTGGCGAGCGAAGTTCCCGAATGCTTCTTGTGTCGTACTTGTCATGATATTTCCCTCGTGTAGGTTGTCTTTCAGAGGGCTTGGCGGGTTTGGAAGAATCCCAAACCTTGGCTGAGAACCTGAAGAAGGCAGATTTTTCAAGCTAGAATTAGATTCGGCATCGGAGATGTTAAAATTAAATGATACAAGTCTTAGGGCACGAGATAAAGATGTGAAAAGATTTTTAGAAATAAATGATTTTTTTTCCTTTGGAATATTATAATTTCTCTGCACACTTGTGGAAAATCACCCTTACCGCCTTACCCCTTCATAGTATAAATGACACTGATTCTTTTAATAATAAAAAGAATACGTAACCAGATATAAAATTAATTCCAAACAAACAAAGATACACGCTTCTAACTCGGATAAACAGCTTTTATTGGAAGCGCACCTTCTAGGACTCCCTTGTTAAGGGCTGCAACAGCTTTCGTGTGAGATGCTTGCATTTTACCCATCTGCAAAGTATGCAATTGGTTGTTCAATGAATCATCACTCAGAATTATCATTTCAGAATCTGGTATTTCCGAAACATTGTTCGCAACAAGACGAGGATGATCTTCCGGGGTTTCCATAGGTAACCCATAAGTTTCATCTTGAATATCCTCCTCTTCACCTTCCACGTGAAATCTATCTTCTTCGATAGGAGTTACATGAGCAGGTATCTCAATGGCATCAAGTTGCATTACCACTTCATCACTAAAGTCAAAGTCATCCAATGTAGCAACCGGATTTGAAGAGGTGATCGATATAGTTTCAGGAGAGTTATCGAGCCACTGTCTAAAGTTACAAGCTCCATCTCCCTGTTATAAACCAAGTAATCATAAAATGTAAGACAACATAGTTACCAATGTGTCACAAAGGCTTCCACCTATGAGACAGCTAGGGAGTCACCATTTGGCGAGGAACTGTGCTCAAAGGTAAGACCAACGTTATGGACGAGCTATATACGAGATGAAGACACTATTAGAGCAATTGTTCAGAAAGTATCACAACTCCCAGCTATAACTTTTAACACATTGTCTATCAATGCTAATCCTCTACCAAAACGAGAATCAGTTATAAATCGGTCATCATCTTACAGTAATATCTTATACCGCATTAGTTTGAAAGATTCAATATCCCATACCACACAAATTAGAATGAAAATCAGTCACCATCATGTACTCAGTAGCCCATACCACTGATGAAAACAAACAAAATCGTCCAACTACAAACTAATACTCCCTCCGCCTCCATCGTTTGTTTATACATCATACATGATTCAAATACCCCATGCAAAGAATAAAAATGATACGCAATTGATTATATGATTGAGACGGAATGAGTATATAGACATATAGTTCTAATGGACAAACTTTTACTCATTATAGTTCACAATTTAGCCAAAAGATTGGAACTTTCATAAATGATCTGGGAATTTATACACACAAAATAAACACATTTCCATTTAATCACAAAGACCCCACATTCACAAACCAGTCATCATCTACCCAAATAGTAAGTCAGCCTCACTAATTAAACAACAATTTTACACTCCATAATTAGTAATCACAAGCATCCCTTCAACATATACTCCCTCCGTCCCCATCACTTGTGTTGGTGAAGTATATCTAATTTAATACGTCCTCTGCCCCAGCCATTTGTTTACCGCTTTTGTGACGAAGACCAAGGAGAGGGGGGGCATCTGATGGATGACAAGTCGACAATTATTCAATTGGATGATCAAATTATCCATAAGAAATCTTCCAATATAGAAAGGTAAACAAATGAATAAGACAGGCCAAAATGAAAATTGTAACCAAATGACCACGACAGAGGGAAATGATTGAGACGGAGGGAGTACCCAGTCTGCAACGATAGGGCACAACCTGGTGGTACCCAGTCTGCAATATGACGGCATGGTACGAGATTGGGTGCCACCCTAATTTTCCGTAAAAGGAAATGATTGAGACGGAGTGAGTAATTAATACCTAACAGTAATACCCTAACTAAGTAAACATCAAATTATCAAAAGTACACAAATGACAATAATAAATAGAAAGATGAAACCTTTTTAATGGGACAAACAAAATAACTAGGATCAGCATTAACAAGAGTACAAACTCCGGCCCCACAACCACAAACCGGGTACGGTTTAGGCCGAACAACCCGAACATTTCCTTCCTCTACAAGCTTATCACACCAATTAAAATACCCACAATTCATTCCCTGCAATAATAACATTATTAAATATACGAATTTAGAATAAACTTGGCAACGACTACAAATACAAATACTTGTGTAAGACGGTTTTACTAACCATTTTCCCTGGACAAGAGTAATATTTTTTGTTGGGGTTTTTGAAACTTTTTGAGATTTTAATAAGGCAATGTCCGGCCCCACAAATGCAGTGAGTAGCGGGGAATTCTTGATCGGAGTTAATGGGCTGTGGAGTTGGGCTCCGATTGTTTGGGTTTTCCGGACAGGACCGGGCCCAGTGACCCGGTTTGTGACATTTGTAGCATGAATCTGATGGTTTAACCGGAGATTGATATTGTTGTTGTTGTTGTTGTGGGTGTGCTTGAAACATGGTGATTAATTAAAGATGATAGTTTTTTCAATTATTGGTAGTTTAAGTGTGTAATTTGGGGAGAGAATATATGGGGAAAACTAGGATGATCAGAGTAGAGTAGAGTAGAGTTCAAAGTGTGTGAACTGTGAAGCACATTTTTGTTAACATCAAATTTAGTTTACGTGTGTCGGGAATTCGGGATAATGAAGCGAATGATCATTGATGAGTCTTGATTTTGGATGACTACTCATTCATTATTACTCACATTAGAATTGTCGTTCAAGACGGCGCATATATATTTTTAATAAAGATGTATCAGTTCCTCACTATTAGAGTATATTAGGAGTATCATTAGATTATACTCCGTATTGTATTAGAGAATATTATGAAATATATTATCATTAGATAATATATTAGTTAAGATATTATCTTTGGGAATATTCTTGGATTATTCCCTAAGGTAAGTCCACTATATAATGTACCCGTCTCATCAATAATAATCGGTAACCCTCTGCCATGTTGTTTCGACAACCGCCACCGGTTTAAACTGCCGCTACGTCTCGACATTGCCTTCTCCTTGTCCGCATCAGGTTCGCCCTAGCAACCACCCCTGCCTCACGGGCCGGGTGGTATGACTCCGCCGGTTTCGAACCGCACGGCCAACACTACCGCCACAGGATCGAAGTGCCTCTTGGACGTGTCCCTTGTTTTATTGGTTTAGTCGTATTATTTTTCTTTAATTTTATTTAATTGACCGGTTGAGTATGCTTCGGCCCTCACCGTTTGCTGGTGTCTCACGAGCTGCTTCGGCCCTCGTGCACCATTTGTTTTATTTTTTATAGTCGGTGTTTCACGAGTTTGCTTCGGTCCTCGTGCACCTTGACGTCCAGTTGTTTGTGTCTCACGAGTTGTTTCGACTCTCGTGCACAACTAGTTTTATTAGTGTTATTGTGTGGCTATTTCTAATGGCACGATCTCAAGACACGAGCAAGACTCAAGATTCGGTTCAAGCGTCGGTAAAGGTCAACCCGGCTCATCTACATTGGCCTTATCAACTGATTTTCGTCCAGTCAAAGTGTTCGTTTAACTACCGTTTTGACTGAGGGGGTGTATTAGAGTATATTAGGAGTATCATTAGATTATATTGTATTAGAGAATATTATGAAATATATTATCATTAGATAATATATTAGTTAGGATATTATCTTTGGGAATATTCTTGGATTATTCCATAAGGTAAGTCCACTATATAATGTAACCGTCTCATCAATAATAATCAGGTCATTCAGTTATAATCTCCCTTTCATATTCTAACACTCACTAACAAAGAAGCAAGTGAATACGGATATACACTATATTCAGTTAGAGTACTCCTTTTAACGTTTTAAATTACGTTAATTAAGTGTAAATGAGAGGGAAAGGATAAAAATTAAACTTAATTGTCTTATTTGCTAATGTTTGATATTTTATCCGGAATACCCATTTTTTTATCTAGAAGACTTTAAGTGATCATAAATTTACGATTTCAGAAAATGGTGATTCCTTTCTTTTTCTTCAAGTCGATTGTTTTTTCAAAATTTCCGATTAGAAAAAAAAAATATATTTAGTTTGGATCTCGTGACTAGGAGATTGTCCTGCCAAACAGATCGGGTCGTGTCCTGTTCGTGCTCGTGTCACATATAAATGGGCCATGTACCCTAAACCCTAATCCAACCCATTTACTTAAACGGGTCATATACCTCAACCTGAACCCAACCTAATTAACTTTTTTTATAACCCATCCCGACTTGTTTACCCAATCTATTTTAAACCACTCAATTTTCTTAACCCATCTAACCCATTCAAGTCGAATGACATATTAAAACCAAAATGACCTCGTTAGCTCAAATGACATGTTCAAACCATTTCAAATTTAATATAACTTAATATATGTGTGAAAATGATAAATAGTACTTTTCGTTTTTAGATGTTATGTGATAATTTAGTTAAAATGTAGGATTTTATCATCTAGTTTGAATATTTCTTTAGCACCCATTTGGATTAAATGTGTTATTGGTGCTGGGTTCGTGTTGTAAGACCCTAACCTTAACCCGACCCACTTAACTTTCTATGGTCATAGACATTTGGCTTGACCCAGCTCAGTTATCTTATTTAAGCCATTCTGTTATCATTACCCGACCAAGTTCGCACGGATCCCCCCATGATCATCTCACTAGTCGTAGACATGGCCAAATGGACGGGTCAATTTGGCCCAACCCGACCCAGTAATTGCCCAACACGTAGACTGACCCGCTCAGTAAACAGGCCGGGCACAGGTTCAATTTTTGCACCCCTCCCCCGGACCGTCTGTTTGGGGTCCGAGCCCGGGTCACACCCTAGCAGCCCATCTCGTCCCGTCCTATTACTATGGGTGTTCACCGATCCAGAACCGGACCGGACCGGATAACCACATATTCCAAGACCGGAGACCGGACCGGTTAAGAGGGGGACCGGACCAGAACCCTTAAGGTCCGGTTTTTTCCGGGTTTGGACCGGACCGGACCTTCTTTTAAAGGGAAAATTGAATTTTTTTTTTAAGTATGGACCGGACCGGAGACCGGGCCGGTATGTTCCCGGTCCAGACCGGACCGGATCGTCCGGTCCGGGTCGGTCCGGTTTACCGGTCCGGGCTACTTTTTGTTCACCCCTACTTATTACACATGCTTGGATCGGACCCGTCCCAAACCCGGTCCGAGTACACCACTAGGTACTAGGTGGGCGTTGCATTGTTGAACAGCCGAAATTTGGACAACGTGTGTGGCTGATTTATTGCATGATTTGTATCCAATGGGCCTTCAGCCTAATGACAACACGAATCCTAAACCCTTTTGTTTTACTCTATAAATAAATCAAAGAAAATCCTCTGTTTAAAACTGTATACATCTTGTTAACCCTAATCACATCTCTGAGATTATCGAGTTTCTCCTAATCTCTTTCCTCTTAATCTACATGTTTCTTCTGCTGTTCATTAATCATACTTTATTCTAGATTTATTCTTTCAATTTTAATATTATAGACTTAGATCTTAATTTTGTGAATATCTGTGTGATTGATTAGCTATGATTTATAATTTTAATTGCAGTATTCAATAATGTGACTACATGTTGATATAATCATATAATCATAGGTTATTGTTGTGATTAACAAGTTTATGTAATGTTGCAAATTTGCAATGTAATTGCGAATGTTGTTATGTTATGTCCGGTTAGCTATAATTGAATTTGATATCGGGTCGTAATATTGTCGTGAGACCGTCTCATATGAGAATTTATGTTTTATTTAAATCCAGACACAGGCATGTGTTTATTATGATTACAGTAATAAACCCTCTGTCCGTGTCAATTGTTGTCATATTTCATTTTAGGTGTTTAAGTCAATTGTTGTCCTTTCTATATTTGGAAGATTTTTGTATGAGTAACCGCTCTTTCCTTCGGTCAAGGAGAACAAATGACCGGGACGGAGGGATTAGTTATTATGTGACTACTTGAGCTTTTTTATAAATTAGGGGTTGTTTTTATAGTTTTATTAGTAATTTAATTGCCGAAAACCCAGACATTTAGTCAGGTGTTTAGTTAATTCAATAGTAGACACTGTTACTTGTCTGGGAAATCAAATATGGAGTAATAAGTAGGTGAATGGGGTTTCCCATTTACCTGCATTGTTTTTCTTGTAAGTGTTCATCGTGCCCGATGGTATGATTTCATTACCGTTGAGCTACATCTGGATTCTACAATTGCTCGATTTTGCTTTGCTGTCTTAGTTTGATCAGACCGCTTATTTATTTGGCGTAGATTATTTTTGGGTTGTGATCAAATGACTTGTTTATGGCTTGATGAACACGGTGTATTGTATTTAGAGTGCTTTTCACCTCATTCATTTCGTTATTTGTTCATTAGTTTGTGTTTCGCTTTTTGTACAAAGCAGCTTATTACAACTTGGAAGTCATTCGTGCAGTATGTATTGGCTATTGCTAGCTTGGTAGCCTTTCTGTTTGTTCAGCGTTTTGTTTCATGCGTAAATATATAATGTGATGGCCAATGATGTAGATAAAATATTTGCTACTCTTGATGGAATATAATTTCATTTGATGATTACTTAACCACCAAGATCTCTGAGGCCAAATGTTGTGCTACTCGAATTTGTATGTTTAGAAAATGAACAAGATGTTCCCTTTGCTGATTTGTATAGTCGTGTTGTTAATGTGACTGCGTGCTATTGAACTCTATTAATTAGATATTTTACATCTCCCGTGTCAGGCGATTTCTGAAATATGGTTCTATTTCTACAATAGTCGTTGACTAACCCAGACATTTAGTCAGGTGTCTACTCTTTTCCATGGTTGACGCTGTTACTTGTCTGGGAAATTAAATATGGAGAAATAAGTTGGTTTTCCCATTTACTTTCATTGTTTCTCTTGTAAGTGTTCATCGTTGCCCAGTGGTATGTTATCATTATCGCTGAGCTACATCTGGATTCTACATCTCGCTTAAAGGAAACCGGAACCAAATCTTACGCCTATTCTCATTTTCTTGCTCTTTCTGAAGTTGATGTCTCTCATCCGTATCCTTACTTTTCTGTTTTTTCTGAACGCTGCTTGCTTTAGTTAGAGAATTGGTGGTAGACTTGATTTCTGTTGAACTGTTTATGTTATTTTTTTATTTTATATTTGCAGCTAAGCTATCTATATTATGCAGCCACCTCTTTCCTGAATAACACAGCACTTCTTGTGGGATTTTAACATGTTCTCTATTGGTTTACCTTTTCGACTTGTTTTTCTCTGTTTTTTATATGTATATTTGTATGCATTGGTTGCAAATGCAACAGAGCATTTATAGAGATCATTGGAAATGTGATACTTTTGTGCTGAGTTATTAGTAGATTATCTTGGAAGTCAGATAACTGGACCTAGGTAGTGGCTGTAGCTCTTAATGTTCGTACATGAACCCTCTTTTTTATAATAATGGGATGCACTTGTCTTTGTGGATTGTATGCAGTTTTAGAGGCGTTCTGTGACATTGATTTCACATCCAAAAATTCTTCCTAGAACCTCGCTGAGATTAAATAAAGTCTGTTTCTGCCACAGTCTGAAGCTTTGATTTAAAGTTTGTCCCGTCTTTTCAGAGACATTCAGAACTCAGACACCAGGATGAACATTATTGTAATGACTCCTACTATAGCTTCTGCTAGTTTTACTAATGTGTTACTATTTGTTGTTCTTTCTCTTTAATGTTTAACGTGAATTTGTTAGCGAATTGAATTGCACTTTAACGGCTTGTATTTGTGTGATAAACCTCACGGTCATAGCAGTTATTTTAGCCGAAAACTGGTTGTATCAGATATAGACCGGCCAATTATTGTCTGCGATGGCCAATTTGTGACGATTTGTAGATCTGTTTTTGAACATATCAACGTAGAAAGCTGAATGCCTTTGATTGTATTAGCTAGTACTGTAATACATAGTACTACCATAGTTGTTTGTTGCCAATAAACTTCCTGCATTGAATGTCTTTTTTGTTTGTTGCTAACACCGTGCTCTGACATTTGAATATTCTTGTTCCCTTGCACATGCCTTATTTCCTTGTTTAGTTTGTATACTTTTGTCGTAGCAATAAGTCTTATAAGATAGAACTGCGAGACAAGCCTAAATATCTTTCAAGCTGTTAATACGGTAAATTCCCTTTTACATGTTTTATTAAATAGATTATGTTCCAAAAAATACATTTTTGAGAGATTATTCAAAGTGTGAGATTGTAGTAGTGGCAACAGCACAGAATCCTAGTGCAGCATCACATTATTCTGTGAGATCGGAATATTAAGGCATCCGCAACGTACTGTATATTTTCTTTTAACTCATAGTCAGTACTCAGTAGTACTATTGAAACATTACAGTAGTGGAAATTTTCAGTTTTGGTTGGCTGTGGTTAGCGTCAAACCTTTATTAATTATTACCCTCTATTAGTCATTGAGTAATTTAAGGCGTTGAACCAATGAATTCTGGTTTATTCAGCATGCCTTATCTCTGTAACAACATACTGATTTCTGAGATGTGTTTGCTTTGTAGGATTCTGATTTCTATCATGTAGAGCGAAGGAAAAGAAGCTGGACCATGGATTCTTGTATGGTGTTCATTACAAACAAATTTTATTCATTACTTGTTTATTTCGTTCTCTATGTGTAGAAGCAGCTTACACCCAAGATGAAATAAGTACATAGGAATGCTAAAATTACATGGTGATGGCTTGATAATCTTTATGCTATTGTACATTTAATCTCTATGACGAATATAGTGGAATGCACGTGAGGGTGGCTATGTTTAGTACTATGAGGAGGAAGGTTTAGGTTTAGGAGCGGGGGGAGGGGTAGGTTTTGGTTTAGGAGCGGGGGGAGGGGTTGGTTTTGGTTTAGGAGCGGGGGGAGGGGTAGGTTTTGGTTTAGGAGCGGGGGGAGGGGTTGGTTTTGGTTTAGGACTCGGTGGAGGGGTGGGTTTAGGTTTAGGACTCGGGGGTTTCGGTTTAGGAGCCGGAGGTTTAGGTGTCGGACCCGGGGGTGGGGTAGGTTTAGGAGCCGGAGGTTTAGGTGTCGGACCCGGGGGTGGGGTAGGTTTAGGAGCCGGAGGTTTAGGCGTAGGACCCGGGGGCGGGGTAGGTTTAGGACCCGGGGAAGGGCTAGGTTTAGGACTTGGTGGGGGGCAAGGTTTAGGACTAGGAGGCATTTGCAAGTCTGAGTGAATGCACTCGCCAAGACATGCAAGGGGAAGTTCCGCTTTAAGAACAGGGGGTTTAGGCTTTGGCTTAGGCTTAGGCTTAGGCTTAGGCTTAGGACTAGGCTTAGGCTTAGGCTTAGGCTTAGGCTTAGGACTAGGGGGTTTAGGCTTAGGCTTAGGACTAGGGGGTTTAGGCTTAGGCTTAGGACTAGGCGGTTTGGGCTTAGGGCTAGGTGGTTTGGGTGTAGGACTAGGCGGTTTGGGTGTAGGACTAGGCGGTTTAGGCGTAGGACTAGGGGAAGGTGTTGGACTTGGGGAAGGTGTTGGACTTGGGGAAGGTGTAGGACTGGGATCAGGAGAGGGGCTAGGATCAGGAGAGGGGCTAGGATCCGGTTCATCAGGAGGACTTGGTGGCATGTCTAACTCAATGCATTTGCCAAGACATCCAGCCGGAGGTTTAGGTTTAGGACTAGGGGGACCTTTTGGAGACGGTGGTTTAGGTTTAGGACCAGGGGGGCCTTTTGGAGACGGTGGTTTAGGTTTAGGACCAGGGGGGCCTTTTGGACTAGGCGGACCTTTAGGACTCGGGGGACCTTTAGGACTAGGGGGACCTTTTGGACTAGGTGGAGGTGGAGGCTTAGGCATTGACAGGTCTAACTGAGTGCACTCGCCTTCACATTCAGGGTGAATTTTAGGTTTAGGACCAGGGGGAGCTTTAGGTGGAGGGGGAGGCTTAGGCATTGTAGTCAAGCTTGGTTGAATGCACCCGCCTTCACATGCATGGGGGATTTTTGGCTTAGGACCAGGGGGACCTTTAGGACTTGGGGGGCCTTTAGGACTTGGAGGCTTAGGCATTGTCGTCGAGCCTGGTTTAATGCACTCGCCTTCACATGCAGGGGGCATTTTTGGTTTAGGACCAGGAGGGCCTTTAGGACTCGGGGGGCCTTTAGGACTTGGAGGCTTAGGCATTGTCGTCGAGCCTGGTTTAATGCACTCGCCTTCACATGCAGGGGGCATTTTTGGTTTAGGACCAGGGGGACCTTTAGGACTCGGGGGGCCTTTAGGACTTGGAGGCTTAGGCATTGTCGTCAAGCCTGGTTTAATGCACTCGCCTTCACATGCAGGGGGAATTTTCGGTTTGGGACCAGGGGGGCCTTTAGGACTAGGAGGCTTAGGCATTGTCGTCAAGCCTGGTTTAATGCACTCGCCTTCACATGCAAGGAGCATTTTCGGTTTGGGACCAGGGGGGCCTTTAGGACTCGGGGGACCTTTAGGACTCGGAGGGCCTTTAGGACTCGGGGGACCTTTAGGACTCGGAGGACCTTTAGGACTCGGAGGACCTTTAGGACTAGGAGGCTTAGGCATTGTCATCAAGCCGGGTTGAAAGCACTTGCCAAGACATCCAAGGACCATGGTACCACAGCTGTTGACACATTTTAGCGCTGCACCAGCTGTACCATTGGCGCATGTTTGTGCACAAGCAATTACTGTGGTTCCACACTTTGTAAAGCATCGCTGCATCGACTCGTCGTAGCTACCCTCTACTGCAGCCCCCATGAAGATCACCATAGCAGTCACTACTAGTGCAGTGACTGCTAGTTTCGGTAACGTCTTCATGTTTTCCAACTTTAATCTATTTAGTGGTTTTTTTTTTTGTTCCAGTTGCAAGTTATTCGGCCATCCGATGCGTATAAATAGTGTTTTCGCCAATTGAGAGGATGTTGCCTGATGGACTCTCGCTCATTAAGGTTGTGTGACTTGTGGGATAGATAACTATTTCTTTCAGTTATCTTCACTATCATGACGTTGGCTTCTTGGTTTGTTTTGTTTTCGTGTAGTCTTGTTTTTTGGAAAAGTTATGGATCCATTTTACCAAAGTGTACAGTTCTATTTTGCAAAACCATCATTATCATTTCGCTCGTATGCCTTCTCAATGGTAGATTAGTGTCTCGTTTCTCGGATTATACAACGATAAAATTATATAATGGAATATAGTTTATTTTGTTCGACTTATATGTAAAAAAGTAAATCTGGTTTGCATGGCAAACATAGTGTTATTATGCCAAAGTAGTGAATTTTAAAAGAACGTGTTTTTTCCGAATATGTGATCAATTTAGATCACAGTGTCAACTTCAAGAGTTTATATTATGGAAATGTTGTGTTTTAGTCTGGTAATTGTTAGACATCATATTGTCATGTGATGTGAACAATAAACTTACGTATGGTCGCAGCGATATTATTATTGTACTGTAATGTAAGTAACTTATTATAGAAATTCTATTTGGCCATCGGTTACCCGTGTAGAAACCCTTACCCGTTTGACTTAATCCGTGGATGAACTGAGTGGATCACATTATAAACATGCTTTGCTTAAATATGTTTCGAGTTTAGGAGAAAATAATACTCGGTTAAGTGACTAGTGTATATTTTAAGTTTTTAACCAACTACTCGGTTAAAATAGTGTGTATGTCGTCCATATAACGCTCCATTTTGACACGACACTATTGTTTAATGGTTAATCATTAGCGTATCCAACATTTCTATTTCATACTCGTAAAATTAACGTGGTTATATTACTAAAGTCAAATAGGGACAATAGTAATGAAATATTGTTTATTGAATTAATCTAAGCCAATTTCATTGAATTTCATACTCGTATTTGTGAGTATTTACATTGATTAAGACTTCAATTTCATCATACAAATGATTGCAGTACTCCTATCTATATTAACAATATTTTTTTTATTAGCAAGAAGGGATAAATCTCGGATGCCTACAACGAGTAGAGTCCCATACAAGTTCACAAGAATCTACATTAACAATCTACATTCATAACTTTGATGTCATCGATGATTTTACTGATAGAACGTGATAAAAAAATTCACGATCATACCGCTACACGAGTCTTCACTCTTCAAGGTGTATTGGTGACTGTACTAGCGACTGTCAGCACACAAAAACTCCGGGACGGTGTTGAGATAGCCTCTTGCTCGAGGATGAAGTCGCTTGTTTACACAAATGCCCTTAACAGTAAATAGGAAAGTAATGTTCAGTGAGAACCTTGATTTGCATTACTCACAATTTCCTCTGTGGTGGTGCCAATTATATCATTAGCCTTCTTTACATCCACACATGAGTATCTTTGATTTTCATCCTATGTTTCAACAAATACAATAAAAATACAGATCTTCAGACCAATTTTCACTTTCTCAAAAGTTTAAATATCTCGATTCTTTCATAATATTTTATGTAAAAAAGCCACGGGTGAGTTTTTTGTTTTTTGTTTTCACGTTAATGGGTTATGAACCCGAATCATGACCATAAAGGAGAGTCTACTTACAAAACTATCTAAGGTGACATACATGAGTCGCGAGTTTCATGTAAATAATTTTACAACATTCCCCATCTACTATCTACTGAAAGAATAAGAAAATCTCCAAATTTCCCTGCCTAAAACATTACAAGTTATAATGGTCATAATCTTTGCGTCTACTTTATAGGTATGTTGGCTACAATGCCTACAAATGAGTTTATACGTAGATTAAAAAATATTTAGAGAATTCGAAAACTCACAATTTGCACATATTTGTCGTATAGAAAATTTATCTCTAGGCTTTTTATGAAAAAAATCAGTTGACCTCTTATTATAAAAGTTGTGACTAAAAGCTGTCGTTAGAAAGAAAATATAATAATATCATTAAATTTGTGTAAAAAAGTTTCATTTACACATACATATTTCATGTCGGTAACTATTTAAATAATATCATTAATTTTGCACTGCTAGTATTTTTCCCTCAATTTAAAATACAAGAAGGCGACATAAAAATGAAGTAATTATTAATTTAAAATCTATAAATAGTATGGTACACTAAAATGAACAAATTTTATATATAACAGATACCGTACATGTATTGGACGGGGTCTATACTAGTTAGGGAATAGTCGGAGAAGTAAATTTACCTTAGAAACAAGGCGTAACTTCTCTAGTTTGGTAACGGCATCATCCACATCAAAATTACAGTTCTCCTTGAACTCCTCTAGGATTAACTCCTCACATTTTCGGTCAAGATCCTGTTTGAAAGTCCAAAATTTGCAGATCATGCAAGAGTAGGCAAACGGCTGCAATGCTTGGCCTTAATTAGTTAGGGCAACAACCTAAACACTAGGGCATGCATAGCAGTGAAGCTGGTATTACCTGGCTGGTGAATTTACCATATTTCATCAGCACAAAGAAAGCAATAATGACTTCTTTCACCTGCAAAAAATCACCATTTCCAATGTCTATCAGTCTGTTCAATTGTATTGAGATACGAGCAATGTACTGGGAATTCACCGCCGTTGTTTAATGTCACTGTGTCAGTTGATACAGTTATCGACGTGAGTTTCATATTAGGTCTGTCATTTGGAATAGCCTCTCCACATGAATGATGTTTCGTAATTGTGACCCTTTACGCTACTATGGATGGGTGCCTTATTGAGGTATCAAGGCATTAAAGTAATGTTGTTAACGTAACAAGAAAAAATATGACCTCACCAAAATTGACTTAAAAACAAGAGAAATGTATCTTACTTCCTGCTGAATCACATCATCACACAAGTGTAGCAGGGTGCCTCTTCCACTGTCTAGTTGTTTATCATACATTGTCCTTGTGATTAAATTCTGATAATCTTTCAAATTCGTGTCAAATCTGAGTCCACAGATAAGAACTGTCAGATGACCTTCCAGGGTATAATAATAATATAAAAACTCTCTATTATCACATTTTACATAAAGATTGAGATCAGGACGCGACAATTTATTCCACGATCAATACAGTAACTGATGTTCGATATCATGGACTTGAAATTCAAGACATTGTATATTGAGTTGTACGGATGAGTTTCAGAGGAAGAAGTACTTAACGTGAAATATGTCTTAGCACAATAGCACACTACGCCAGAACAGATAGTTGCTATAACTTTTATATTCGCTTTGGCCTTGGCAAGCTGAGTAACGATAGTCAACTGTAACCAAAAGCATACTGTAATCATATGAGCAGGATTAAGGACACAACAACGAAAATTTATAGCACTAAAATGAGGCTTACCAGTCCAATGGCAGCTGAAACTAGAAACTTAACCCAGTCTAGAGGAGTCAGTCCAGGATTTTTCTTTTCAGGCTACACGAAAAAGGTTAATCCTCAACAGTCGGCTGACGAGAAAGAAAAACTTTCTAATCAGAAAAAGCGTACAGGAGAATGTTGTTTGATTACATCAAGCAAGATATACACCAACACTACCTTAGACTCTAAACTGATTCCATACCGATATACTTCAGTGTTCTGTCAGCTACGTGTGTGGCCCCAGAAGGGACGATTAAACTTAACATAGACGAAATGAGCAAGAAATGGCCAACTATGATGAAAATTAGAGAGGAAGATATAAACGCACAAGAACTATCTCCATATCAGCCATGGGGATGTTCTTGAAGTGTTTCACGTGAATTGCCCTGCCGTCTCCCTCACTCGGCTTTAACCTGCAGAGGCTCTATTTGTAAGCAGTTAAAAGAAACTGGTTTTGAAAAATTTGCGGTATGAACAAACACTGCCAAACAATATGCATTCTATCTAGCAGGATGTACTCGATTATCATTATTAACATGTTTAGCATTCCCCCTCCGCGATGCACTGAATCAATCAAGATCTTTTACCCTTTAACAAATTAAAAGAACAACAAAGAAAGGTCTATGAAGAGTTCAGATGAACAAATGATTTTAATATTAGCAACGTTGAGAAAATAGAGAATTACCGATATAAAATGATGATTCTTTCAAAGGTAGGCTCTTGAATTGTTGTTTTGCTGAACAACTGGCCAAAGCTGAGTAAAAACACATATTCAAAAACTCAAATCACAAGTTCGAACAAGCTCATTTGCTAAGAAAGAAAATGAACAGAACAAGGCCTATGAGCAAGAACAGGATTTAGATCGAGAGCTCCATCTTTAACCTTAGTTTCATATTTTGTATTCGAATCCTTTCGACGTATAAGCCCTGCTCATCCCCATCCCCATTCCCATCATCATCTTCTTCCTCTTCTTCAATTAAGGGTAATCCTGCAGGCTGCTCCCCGTTTATCACATACTTTGATCTTCTCTTTCTCGCACATAATCTTCCAAGGCTGCATCAAAACATCCAGGAAACACAATTTCAGAGTTATACACAATAACTTAAGTCATAAATAAACTTACGGGAGTTACTTAACTTACCCGGTTAATCTCAAGAAGCCTTGCCAAATACGTGAAATAATAGCATCAATTTTCCAGGTGAAAAAGTACTCTGTCATTTGATCCATTCCAAAACCCCGACGAAAGATTATGTACTGCAATGAACATAATGCTTAAATTTTTTTTAAGGGAAATACAGGAAGGGTGCTGTATAATGCACGACTTCAACATCAAGTCTCGAACCAAGATTTAACACCATGGTTGGGTGTACACAGCCTCCCCGATGTGCTGAAACAAAATAGGTGGTTGCTTCTAGAATCCAGACGACACATCATGATATTTACGCCAAGAAGTGCAAATTTTCAATTGAATATTTAGTCAAGTCCGATATTTACCTTTATGACTTAATGCCTTGCTAAGATTTTCCCTACAATGAAAATAGGATGCAGCAGTGTAGGAGTTTCAGAAACCAAAAAATGAGATTTGACAGAAAATTCACTTGCAGCACAAAGAAGATGAAATTTTTTAGGTGAAAGTGGTGATAAACAATCCGCTGGCGTGTGAATAATTTACTACCTACCTCCATTACCTATTTGCATTTCAGGGTTAGAAGGGATATAAACGATGATAGAATAGATGTAGATGTCGATTATGACGATGAAAGTATATTGAAGCTTATGAAGCAAGTACTTGGAGCCTTGGACCCTAGATCGCAAGAAAGCGGCTCATAAGTTTACCTGATCAGCAAAGTACGGAGGGTGATCGCGAGGATTCTCGGCGAAATATCGTCTAAGAAGCAGTGAGTCAAGCTACAATGAAGTGAAAGGAACGAAGATGACAATTAGAAAGCGCGAAGGGTATAAAAAAGCGGATTAAGAATTTCTTCAGTCATGCAGAGTAATCTGAAGAAGAAATGCAATCTTTCAGGTTTTTCTCAATCATACTGTTGAATAACATCCTATGGGAAAGTGGCATGGAGTCAATTGGGCTTAGTTGCACAAAAACTTTAAAGTCAATTTGCACATATTGAAAAGTTTGGGTCGGGCAAATAGTTGCAAACATTTGAGGTATATTTACCACTTTCGCCCTGGAGGGGATTGGGTTTTCAGCTATACATAAAACTGACGTAAATAAGAAAAAGCCCCACTAAAATGCTCAGTACAGTGGTTGCGCTTATAGCCTCTTTGTGTTATTACACGAGGTTAAGGCTGCGTACATCTGACACCCCCCTCCTACCCCGCAATTTGCGTGAGCCATTGAAGCACTAAGGTAATGTTGTTGTTGTAAACACGTAACACGACAAACCTTAGCTTCATCAACTTCGATAGGGAGATTTACACAATATGTCCCAGTCAGTGCTACTTCCATCTCCTCATTAGACACTATCTTGAAATTGCTCTTGTCCATCATCTACATTGACAAAAAGGGAAAAATGGTGCTATCAGGAAACGAACATGATTCTTAGGTAATTTAGATTCTTGGCACAACAATCAAGCATGATATGGTATACATGATGGTACAACTATAAGAGCTTCGTATCACCTCCTAGGTTCTAGCATTGATGCATCATCAACAAAAAAATCATAGTATCAAAAACCTACTGACTGACGGAAAAAAAGTCAGTTTTTTAAATGGATCCCTTTTCTCTAAACTTTTTCTTTGAAAGGATCAAAGAAGAAACTCCTATATAGGGACTACTTCTATTTAAGGACTCGACGACAATGGTGTTGCATAAGCACGATTGCACAAGTAAAAGCACTTCCTCCAAGAGATAGGGCCATAAACGGGTACCTGAAAAACATAACCAAGGAACTTCTGCTCAAGTTTGTCGATTTCTTCCTCAGTCAGATCCCGTTCTTCCAGCTTACGAGCCCCCAATGCAGGTTCAAAAAGGCTGTACAAATGCTAATACAAAACAAGGCACATATAACCACATTTCTGTCAAACAAGGAGCTTAACAATCTGATGAGTGTTTTGTAAAAAACAAAAACGTGAAATTCATGACATTACCATCATCTCATCGAATTTTAGATGATACCAAGCTCGAATAGTGTATTCGACTCTCTTGCAGAATGTATAAAACTCCTGCCTGTCTGAACTATTATCTGCAATACAATGACATTCCAAAATCATCATGCACATACCAATTTGGCACTAACATACTATCTTAAAACCAATTGTTAATAGGATTAGTGAAACGGAGTCCACAACCCACACATTCATCTAATCTACAAACCCATTTACAATTAATGATATCTATATTAATTACCCCTCCATTTCATTTATTTTGGAATGTGGTAAAATAACAATTTGACAAATTCTCATTTAGGACAGGCATTTCCGTCCTAAGTTTAAGACGGGTCATATACGGTCAAATATGACCGTGTGGGATGAATAAGACAAAAACAGAATGAATAGAGAAAATCAAAAGATTTGTCCTATTTGCCCAGGTGGGATGATATTCCCGTCTTAAGCTCACGACAGATACCTCCGTCTTAATGAAAACTAGCGGCACATATTATCAGGGCACAACTCTTCGGAAAAAAAGAGTAAATGAAAAGAGGGTGTTGAAAAGTCAACAAATTTAACACTAAAAGAGGAAAATGGTAAGAACACCATTAAAATTCCTTTTAAGAAAATCTGGAACAATACTACTCCGTATGAAGAAGAGATAGTAATAATAACTAAAGGGCAATACTGAATGTTCACCAATTTTCTTTACTACTTCCTCCGTCTCAGTCAATAGTTTACGTTTGCTTTATTTTCCGTTACAAACTTAAACTATTCACTGAGACAGAGTGAGTAGTCGATAAATGGAGCAGTAACACGGAAATTAGACTAAAATGGTGAATTTAAAAAATGGGATGATAAATTTTTCTTAAAAAGTCAACTATACCAATGAGCTTTGCTAATCCAAGTATCAATTTAGGCTTGATTATCGGAATAACCGATTCTCGATCCAATTGAATTATATCTTTCTTCTCCTTACCCATTTTTTTTTCCTCACAACACTCGATTCAACAAAGTTCACAAACAAAATGCAATAAAAGTCCACAAAAATGCAGATAATGAATAAGGGAAGTGCAAAGTAATTGATAAAACAAGAGAATAAGGAAGAAAGAAAACGTGGGTTAATGAAGAACAAGTTTTTGGCCTTAAATAAGATATTTGTGGTTAATGGGTCCACGTAAATAATCTCTGATTTTTTTAAAAGGTTGCGCATTTAAAATAGGGGCTTGCTAAACCCCGCCCCCCAATTTACTCATCCCGCCCCCCATAATTACTTCTTTGCCCTTTATCATTAATTGACCAACATATATTATTTCCGTCTTAATATTTTAAAATTCAAACCGTCATAAATTTTCCGTCTTAATATTTTAAAATTCAAACCGTCATAAATTTTCCGTCTTAATATTTTAAAATTCAAATCGTCATAAACTTTCCGTTAGAAATTATTCAAAATTCAAAAAACCGTTTCAAACCGTTATAAATTCAAAATCGCTTC